>JAZBGX010000971.1:0-22663 GCA_037414775.1 Zonitis immaculata | reverse complement strand
ATAAACAAATATCACTTTGTTTGAAACAAAAACAGAAAAAAAATGTGTTCAACAATCTTGATGTTTTCCAATATCAAAATGTTTTTTCTTGAAATTTATCAATAAATTATTAATAATAAATTTTGGGCCCCATGGATGATGAGTACCAAAACAAAAACAAAACAAAAATTATACACTTATTTGTAATAAACTAAGCTCGTGATGGACACGAACGGGCAACGGATTAACAGTAGTTGGGCTTTTATAAGTTCGGTATTAGATACCTGTCGCGGGGACGACGTCCATGGGCAAAATGCCAAACCGGGCCTTATTTCTCACTTTATATCAATAGAAATTTTCGTGTGTGTGTAGTACTATACTCCCTATACAGGAAAGTATTGCTTGAATATATAAATTATTTACTCAATAACGTCAATAAGGCTCCTCGACAGGACTACCCTTTTATCAGGCTCGTTCAAGTATAGACCGTAAAATTTATTGTAAATCTTTTGATTTGAAGCCGGTCCTGTATCAAAACCAACTTGAAATATACGAGGGTAGATGCAAAAGTAATCCAAAACAATTGACTATAGTTAGAAACTTTGAAGAACTACAGAACTCCATATTCTACAGTTGCACACTGGTCAAGTCACATAGGCGCATCTTATACAGAGGAATCTTAGCGACGATTCCGCACAGTCTTAGGCTCTTGCTATGCTGGCAGTAGTGAGCGATCAAAGTAAAAGGCGAGCTGGAGTGCTTTTTTACCAGGACAAAGCACTCGCATACAAAGCCGAACTTGCCATTCAAGAAGCACGTTTCGAATTACTCGAGCACCCATCTATATAGCCACTTATATCTCTTTTTCCTGCTCAAGGAGCATTTCAGGCGTAGAAGCTCGGAGGCAAGAACTGTACGATTTGTGCTGTAGAAGCAGAGCAGAGAAGAAACTTGTGTTTAAGATAAGATATGGACCAAGTGTTGGGGAGCTATACGTAGAAAAGTAAATTATATGTTCTCTAATCAAGATTGTGTTTTATATTGATTGTCATTACTTTTGAATCACTCCTCGTAAGATCGGTTTGATTTAATGGTAAAATTTGTTTCGATGGGTTTTGAAGTGAGCTTTCTAGATTGTTCTCCATGCTCAAGAAAATTCGTTCTACGTTATGTTTTTCCTTGAGGAATTTGTATTATTGAAAGTAAAAACCATAATAGTTTTATCAAGGTGTTGGATAGTTAAATGAAGCTCTAGTCCATCAAAAGATTGTTTATATATGGCGGACATTATTTATTTTAAATATAAATAATTTGCTTGTAGTAGAATCGTGGGTGTTTCTCTTTTAAATTTCTGAGACTTTGACTGAAATTAAAATAGAAAATTTACAAATTTGCAAGTTGCATTTAATACGAGAGAGAGAGTTCAAAAAAATGATTTTTTTTTTAGATCTTCCGCATTGTTAACGGTAGCAGTTGTAATTACGCGTATTGTACAAATTTTACGATATTTTTTCCTTCAAGTAATAATGGATCATAAAATATTTATTGCCAATTTCTGTTGTACTACAAAATAATAAAACAAAAACGAACCTATAATGATAATCAATGATTCGATGATTTTATCTATTATTTGCTTTTGTTTTTTTTTTGGGGAACTAAACAATAATTTTTAGTATAAAAACGACCATATTCTGAATCTCTTGCCAATCGACATAATTGTGTACATCTATAAATAAATAAAATTGTCCTGTACATTTTCCTAGCTTGTAGCTTCATAATTTTTGGCATCCTTTTAAACAATGTCCAAATAGTTGAAATGTTAATTTAAAATAACAACCATCGACTATGTAAAATGCGGAAAATCTCAATTATAACGATAATTATCTCAACTGGAATTTAATAAATCAAGATTGACAGATGATTCTAAGAAAAATCCAAAAGTATACACTTTTCGAAAATCTGTAGCTTAAGTAATACTTAAGCCATTTATCATTTCTAAATTTATGAACTTGCTAGAAACATGTTTGAAATATCGTTTTTAATACTTTGTGTTTACGTTAGAATTAACTATTAACGTAAACATAAAGTTGTAAAAATTAAGTTTATACGAAATGTGAAGCAATCGGTATTGTGAAGAACGCAAAAAATTTTTTTTTGGATACAAAAATCGACCGAAACAGCTGTTTCTCTATTTTGGCAAGTTTGTTTTTTTCCCAACAGAAAATCGTCTAGGTCATGGTCTTTTATTTTATTATAGAACAATCAAAATATTAAATAAATAACGTTTTCATTTTAAAGAAAATTAGAGTTAAAAATTTTATTAGGGGATGTAGCTCAGTGGTAGAGCGTTCGCTTTGCATGTGAAAGGCCCCGGGTTCGATCCCCGGCATCTCCACAACTTTTTTCTTCTCTTTTTCTACTTGAAATTAATTTAATTGCGGATTATTCCAAATTACTTAATTACTTTACTGGTAATTAAATTGTTTTTTTTTATTAGCATTGTCAAATTTGGATTTATTTATTTTTATTTATAGTAATTTTACGACCGTTAAGTTCGACGATTGGCCGGCCTGATTGTCTGTCAATTTGGCGAAACGATCTTTGAATTTGAAAAATGTGCGAAATAAATAATACGAATTTTAAACAAAAATTACCGCAAATCAAGAAAATATTAGAAAATGCAAAATTCATATCATTAGATTTAGAATTTAGTGCTTTATATCCAATACGAAATCAAACACCTAGGTAATAATTCAAATAATAAATCTACATAACCTCAAAAATAATAATAATTATTATATTTTCAAGTTTATTCGATACATGCGAACAACGTTATGAGAAAATGAAATGTAATTTAGAATATGTTGTACCATTACAAGTCGGTTTAACAGCATTCCAATTCGATTCAGATAGAAATCGTTATCATGGTGATGTTTTTACATTTTATGTAACACCAGCTCAATTTTGTATGATAGATAAAACGTATTTCTTCCAATCAAGTTCCATTAAATTCCTTGCTTTACACAATTTCGATTTTAATAAGGTAAATATCCATCGAGTTCAATTTGAAATTATTAATCGATTAATTCTAGTCTGTTTATTGCGGTATTCCGTATTTGAGTGGTGTGGAAGAACAACAATTACGATCGAAAATCGATAATTTAACGAAAGACGATGCTAATTTGCGATTTGTATTTGAAGAAGCTGTCCGTTATTTTACACCGGCTATTGAAAAATGGTATAGAAATGCCGAAATCGATGATCATCTAGAATTACCAGAAATAATCAAAATCTATAGAGAATTCCATGAAGTTTTATATTTTTTACATAAATATTTACGGGAAACTTTCAAAAATCTATGGACATATATCGATAATGATCGATTTATTATAAAAAAAGTTGATAATGAACAATTTGAAGAATTATCGAAACAATGCGATATTCAAGAAGAATTGATAAGAAATTTAGTTGGTTTTCGATATATTTTCAATGTTTTGAAGACAATCAAGAAGCCGATGATAGGTCATAATTTATTTCAAGATTTGATGATAATTTACAATTGTTTCGAACAATCGCTACCTGGTAAATACAAACAATTCAAACGAATCATACACGAATTGTTTCCAATAATATTCGATACAAAAACGCTGTATTATGAATTACGTTGTAAAATACCTAAAATTAAATCACCTATCGATACAAGTCTATCGGTATTATTCGATTATTTCAGTAATGGTTGTGGTAAAACGTTAGTAAAAAATCTACCGGAAATAACGTGTAATATAGAAAAAGACGATCATCATAATTATCATGAAGCTGGTTACGATTCATATTGTACCGGTTTTGTATTTTTACAATTAGCATATTTCAATATTGTACCAAATTATCCGGATACGAAACAATTTGTATCGAAAGAAATTATTGCCGGATTAGAACAATATAAAAATTGTTTAAATATTATTCGTGGATCAACAAATTATATTGTAAGTATTATTTTTGTTTTGTTTAAAATATAAATATTTTAAACATCGCATGAATCAACAACACATATATATTGACAAATCGGCTGGTTTTAATTTTATTTTCAGTATATATTGACGTCAGTATTTATTTACGAGGACTGATCTAAAAGTAATGATAATCGATCGGTGGTCACAATTTTTTTTTAGAAAAAAAACATGATTAGCGAACTTAAACCGTTACCATTTACGGGTCAAAAAATCGTTCAAATACACCAACGAACTTCAGTTACACGCTGGACGCCCAGAATGTTTAATTGCCGAACAAAAGAAGAAACTATATTCGCTATTCCACGAGCAAATCTTAATTCGGACAGATTTTCGACTCGATTTGTAGTAATGAACCCTGTGACGAAGGCTCAGGACATACACAGTGTACTTTTACGCACGTTCTGAGTCCGTTGTCTCTCTTTCTATAAGTACAAGCGATATAGAGACCCAGTACGTGCGTAAAAGTACGTTGGGTGTGTTCGGTGCCTAAACAGTAATCGAAGAGTTGAAAGAAACTCCCCTCACCGACGCCGCAGGCATCTAAAAAGGCGCAAGAACGTCCGTTTTTTTGTGACTCCAAGTGGATAGATTGCCGGAAGTACATAAAGTTGAAATTGCGATGACTGTCGCTCCTAGCGACTTCTATCTCTTTCTCTATAGCTTCAAGAGCCTAAAATGCTTCTGTAGGTAGCCAAGAAATTTGGAGACCAGAGCCGATTATTATTACTTTTGAATCACCCCTCGTAATATTACGGTTTATTTTTGATAAATTAAACAAAACTTCATTAAATTATCAGAAAAATTAAAATGTTTACTTATTATCTATCGATCCATAGAAATTGGATGGTGATGATCCAGATTTGATCCGTCCACCATGGTTAATAATCGAATCAATCAATAAAAAACCATTAAATCTGAATGAAGTAAGTATTGGAAATTATAAATATAATCTATGAATTAATAATAGCCATTAAATTTTTACATTAGCCAAAAAATTCTTCTCTTTTTTTTTGCTAAAAATATTTCGAAGGGAACCCAACGAGACAAGCAATAATAATAATAATATACGAAAAACTATCCTAGAATTTATTTTTGTTTCATGGTTAAATAAAAATCTAATTATTATTATTTTTTTTTATAAATCTTTGTTTCCAATTTATTCTATCGATATTTATATTTTAATTCTAGTTATCAACAATATTGGGTACTTATGGATCTGTTGATATTAAAATGTTATCATCGTTAAATAGGCGAGCTTTAGTAGCAGTTGATACATCAAGAACGTGAGTATTTTTTATTTTTTTTATTTTTAGAGAGTAAAAAGTTTGGGGGGGAAAAAAAAAGATAAATGAGATTTGGTCTAAGGTTAATTATTTTTGGAAGGACCTTAAATAGTGTAACTTGCTTTATATTTTAATATCATCATATTAAACACCTGTTTTTAATTAATATCGTCTAGGCTTTTATTATGCCAATAATCTTTTAATAAACATTTCAAAGAATGATTAGAGATTATTGTTATAGATATATATATATTTTTCTGTTTTGTTTAATTTAGAGCCAAAGAAATGTTTAAGAATTTTAAAAATAATAACGAATTTCGAGTTACACAATATAATATTTTCAAACATTCAATATTCGTACAACTCTGTCTATTGTAAGTCTTATTAAAATATTGAATAGTTATCTTTAATTAATTGATAATTAATTTTTTCAGGGGTAGTTTGACTATTGGTGGTTTCTTATTAATCGGTTATTCATATAAATCATAAACTGTTACTATTATTACTGCCAAAAGGCTATTTGAATATCTATTAGAAAATAATTTTATAAATAATAATAAATGGGTTTAGAAATTTTTCAAGGCTATAAGTTTATAATAAAACTAGCCACAATCTTGGCTTTTGTGTAGTTTTTTTTTTTCTCTAATAGTCAGCTAAAACTAAAATTAACGTTTCGGGAAAAAAATTTCCATCTTGAACTTCACCTTGGTATTATGAAGCTAGAAAATTTTGATTTAATCGATTTTTTTGTTCACAAGTAAATCATATAAAAGTTGATTTATTTTGGATAAAAGAACTTACCAGACCGACACATAATTCATTTAGAACATTTCCCAAACAATTTATGTAATTTTGCGGAAAATTAACGTACACTACTGTACATAAAACGTTCAAATAATTGAGTTATAGTTTCCGTTACGACCATTACCTAAATAAAATAATAAACCAAATAGGCGTTATTTAAAAAAAAAAAAAAATGCGATAATTACTTTTTGGCAAAATCTAAATTCAAGGTGATATAACGATAAAAAAAAAAAATAAGAACACTTGTTGGCATATAAAATAAAACTATGATGATCGTAAAACCAACACTTTGTCTTTTCAAACTTTATGTTTTGTTATTTTCAACTTTATTTATATGAAATAGTTAATTTTCAAATAATTGTTCTTGTATTTTTTGGTGGATGCGCCAACATTAATCATCTAGTTTTATAATAATTTTTCCAAAAATAACAGCTTCCGCAAATGCTTCATTATAAGCGTCATGACGATGATAATAAAACGTTTCGGCCTTGATATAAGTTTATTATAAATCGACTTTTATTAAGTCGCTTTTTGTTGTTATTGTCGCCGTCTTGGAAATTGTGCGCAAATATTAGACGACAAAACATTTTAAATATACTCATATATAATTATTAAATTCCAACAATATTCAAAAAGAATTCCATTTCGACATTAGATTGGCAATGTATGTTGAAAAAATGCATCTTGAAAGCACGTGCTTTTCTTATTTGAAGGATAGAAAAAATAAACTTGGCCAAATAATTGAATTATTAATTTAATAAATTTATATAAAAATAATTCAACTAGCTATTTCCAATTTTCTAGGCTTAACCACTTCCGATATTGTTGGATTACCTTTAACTTGCGGCTAACAATCAAAATATTAAATTATTATTATTATTAGAGATTTATTTGTTATATAAGCTCACCATAACATAAAGATGAGTTGGTAGCGATCTATCTATTAACAATTTCAATTGTTCTTGCCTTAAAGCTGGACCTTCTGTACTATTTTCTGGTATTGTTAATAATAATTTTGGTAATGCTACACTACCAGCTATTAACGGATATAAATTATATTGTATTGTTTTTGTTGTATTCGGTAATACTGATACATTAAACTAAAAATAAAACAATTGAAAATTATATAAACAAATAATTGTTTAAATCAATACTTGTTTATAGCCGGAGAACATAAAAGCTTCACTAGCTTCCATACCAACATCTAATTGTAATAATTGTGATGAACGATTATATAAATGATATTTAACTAGTAATGGTGTTCGTACTAGTCCATGAGCTGGTATTGTTATTGTTAATTCTAATGGTATCCATTCGCATGGATGACCGATTATTGTCAATTGACTAGTTGCACTTATACCATTCTCTCTAAAATTATATCAATTAATTAGTTAAAATTTAGATATTATATTATATAGAAATTACCTTTTCCATTTGATTGTATATTGACCAATTGTTGTATTTTGTTCCGAATTTTTTCTACAAACACCCAAAAACATTTCTGTACCAATTTCTTTATCATACAATTTCATATTGATTAAACGATTTTTTGTTGTATTATAGATTGTTTTAAATGGATTTATAAATTCTAAATGTGTATTTTCGATAATTATCGGCCATGGTGATAGACAACGTATTATTGGCATTATACCAATTTCTTCACCAACAAAAAATCTATCAATTTCCAACATTAATTTCGATAAATATTTCGTTTCCAATTCAAATGGTTTTATAAATGGTATTAATAAATTCTCAGTTTTTATACTAATTACCGGTTTTTCACAATCTAATATATATGAAATTTTTATTTCTATAGTATTTTCAATTATTTTATGGGCTCTTATAAAGAATTTCGTTATAGTTTTAGCACTACATTCCAATAATCTTGGTGTTGGTAGAATTAATGGTATTTTTTGTGGAGTACCATCGATAATTGTCGAAAATTCAGCTGGAAATTCGAAATTTACTCAACAAATGATTTAATAAAAAACAAAAACAAAAAACTCACTATAATTACTCGAATCATCACCTAAAGTATTAACTTGTACAACAATATCTTTAATTTTATATTCTTCATCATTAGTAATATTGATTTCAATTGGGAACCATTCACCCAATAATGCCGGTATTGAATGTTCCAATTTAACAGATAATTTCGAATATCTTGGTATAATAAATGCAACCGGATTCGTTATAATATTATCAAAATCAATTCTATCATTACAATATTTGAAATGTATCAATTCTTTGATTTGATTATTCGAATTATTCGAACTAGGAAATTTTAAATTGAACAAACACAAATCCGTATGACCCATTATTAAATTAATACAATCAATTTTGATTTCTTTATTTATATCATTTGGATCTGGTCGAAATTCAATTAGAAATCGTCTAATTTCGTACGATTGAAAATTTAAATTCGATTCATTGAGAATTAATTCCGAATTTGATGTTGGCGAATTTATAATAATTGAAATTTTATTGAAATTCATTGCGAAATTGTTTGTATTCCTAAAAATCGAATTCGTCAAATAATTATTCGAAAATAAAATTAATTAAATTAATACTTTATATAAATTTCGGTAATCACTTTTTGATCGACTTGATATGTTTTATCCATAAATCTTGCTTTAACTTCAATACAACAATTAATATTTGTTAAATCTAATGAATGATTTACTGGTAATTTTTTAAATAGTGAATCCCATTTGATTATTGCACTTTGTAACGCATCAGGCACTAAATTCGCTTCCCCAATCGGAGTCTGTCTCTGTTAATTGAAATTAATTTTTTTATTTTAAATATAATTATTTGTATTATAATAAACCTGTAGAATTCGGCATAAATTCCCATAAACAAATTTCCTATCGTCGTCAGATAATGTCGTCGATTTCCCTAAAATTTCCAATGACAACAATACATAATCTTGAATATTTGCTATTAAAAAAGCACAACGTAAGGCTTTCTTTAAAATATCAGTCAATAATAGCCACCAATTTTCATTGCGAAAATCCCACAACATATGCGTCAATAATCTAAAAATATTCTACAATATAATCAATTGTTTTTCCTATTATAATTATAAAACTAACGTTAAAGCTTTCCCATAATCATTCGAATTATAATATTCATCTGCCATTTGTAATACCAAATATCGTCGTGTTCTTGGACAACGATAAGTTTTATATTGTGAAATTGCTAATCCAAATAATGCCACAATTATTGTCTGGAAAACTTATCAAATTATTAAAAATAAATATTAAATCGAATAACGTATATAACGAACAGAATGTGCAATTTGTTTTTCTAAATATTGTAAAGCTTGAATGCCATTCGATTCTAATTTCGGATCAGGCGGTTCTGCTGTAACTTTACCAGGTCGCCATGGTCGTTGACCGTAAAATTCCATAAAATTTACACCCTCCAATGGATCGGGTTGTGGATAATTTACAATATTCTATTGTAGAAACCAATACTATTAAATTAAAATAAATTTAAAAAAATATATAATCAATTTACAGCACATAATTCTTGACATGCTTGTTTTCTAAGTACAGCATATTGGGCGGCTTGTTGATAATAAATACCAGGATGTTGAGTTTGTACAGCTGGTAAACCTAATTTAACAGCTTCATCGAAAATATCACCAAAAACTGAAAATCTAAAAAAATTGTTTGATTGTTTTTTTTTCCAATTAATAATTAATAATTTTATTGAAATTACTGTTTCGATAGCCATGCATAATGTTCAAAACTTAATTCTTGGAAACCGATACGACTCTTGAAACGGTCAATATGTGTTTTAAATTGTGCAATTGCATCTCTTGGTAAATTCAAATTGAACATTAATCGACATAATTTATAATTAATAAAACCAGCAATTGTTCGTATTTCTAGAGCATTTGTATCGACAATTCGTATTTCGAGTAGATTATTATAAGCATGACTGTAATGTCTACAATTTTAATTAGTTAATTAATAATTAAATTAGTTGATTTAGCTTATAAATATACTTGTGAGCTGTGTGTTTGTCTTGTTTTAGTTCATTCAAAAATCCCAATTTGAATTGATGTCGTACTAATAAATATTGATGTGAATTTTTATTTAAATGTTCTTTATGGGAACGTACATTTTTAATTTCACCATGATAATAATTTTGAGCAAATTCGAAAAATGCCATTTCTAAACGTGTCACATAGCCTAATAAATGATCACCATGCGGTAATATATATAGTGATGTTGAATTTAATTCACAACTAGCACATAAAGATACAGCACGTTCAGATGCTAATAAATCATCACCAGCCGGTAATGGGACTGTATTTTGTATAAGTACAACTATAATTCGTGTATTGCGTCCTTCTAAGGCGGCTCTATATTGAGAGAAAAAAATTTGGAATCATATATTTTCTTGTCGATGAAACACTACCTTAATGAGTGAACGCGCGAAGCACATTCGATCATTTTTTCATTCCATAAACTATCATCCCAATCTAAATCATAGAATATTACCATAACTGCTGGTATTTCATTTAAATGTTTATTCATCCAATTTCGTTTCAATATACCTTTCGGTATATACCATTCATATGAATTACGTTTTGGTTTAATAACTGGGAATTCATGTGCATTACCAATTAATTTATATAGTACAGGAGCATTTTCTATACGTCTTGCATTACTAAATGCATCCCAAATTGATTTATGAATTGCATTATTGATAGTATCTAAACCAGAAAAACCAATTAATGCCAATGGTTTTGTACATAATTCTATTGGAAGATCGGAACTATTTAACACATCTGATTGCATTTTCATTGATTTGCCTAAAAGGATAATTAATTAATAAGTTAATTAATGATTTATTTATTTTTTCAAATCGAGAAAACTACGAAAATATAAAAGAAAAACAGCTGTAATTTGACAGAGAAACTGTCAAAAAAATTCTGTCAAATGTCGAATATTGAAAATAATTGACATCTATATGTAGCCCCCAAGTTTATTTATTTGAAAAAAAAAATAATTTTTCAAATAAATTTGAACGAATTTCTTTATTTAATTATTAAAAATCATCATTTTCATGATTTAGTCGTAATCAATATTTTTTTATTTATTGTTATTGATTCGGGGTTATATAAAAATGCTATATTGAAGTACATTATTTATTTTGATCGAATAAAAAAACAGCTCATAATAATCAAAACCAATGGACGATATTCTTAAAAGAAAGGCCCAATAGCACCAGTTGGTTGTTCTAAAACATTGGGAGCCCCCCAAACACCACCATCAACACCGAAATGAGGCTGGCGTTTGAAAAGATAATCGACTATTGTTGATCGTCCAACAGTTGGTCTATGAACAAACAAACAGAAATAAATTACCTTTAATTAGAATAGTTTTTTGTAAAATTTACCTTCCACTAAAAGTTTTGTAGCCTGTAAAGCCTGTTGTGAATGGTTGAACTTGACCACTTAAAGCAGCAGCGAGTTGTTGTTGATTAACAGCTTGATGTCGTTGTTGTAATTGTTGTTGGATTTGTTGTTGTTGCTCCAATTGTTGTTGTAATTGTTGTTGTTGTTGTAAATGTTGTTGTAATAATTGTTGTTGTGTAGTCATCAATCCACCAGTTTGTTGTACTTGATTGATTTGTTTGACTTGTTGTTGTTGTAATAATAAATCAACAGCATTTGCAACTTGTTGTTGTTGTTGTTGTAATTGTTCAACAATTTTGACAAGTCCTTTCAATTGTTTTAAATTTTGTTTGATATGTTCTTGAATACATATTTGTTGTTCACCAGGTTGTAAAACAACACCTTGTTCCACTTGTTGTTCTTGTTGGATATAATGTAAAATAGTATCAAGAATTAATTCTTGTTGTTGTTGTAGTTCTTCAATAATTTGTACAACTTTACGTTGTTGATGTTGTAATTTATTGATAACAGCCAAAACTTGTTGTTGCTCCCATTGTTGTTGTTGTTGTGGTAATTGTCCTACTGATGTTAAATCAAAAAGATTAACTTGTTCTTTATTTGAAGAGCCAAATTTTTGCTCACGTTTCTCTCTTGTCTCATCACTAGAATCCATTGTTGATGTTACCAATTCCGTATTGACATTATTTTGTGAATCGATTCTAATTTTTTTTCTCATCGAAAATGGTCCAGATAATTCAATTTCAATATTTTTCTCACCATCCGTTTTATTAATAACAACTTTCTTACCAGTATTTGTTGTAATTACAATACTACCATCGTCTTTAACTTCAACATTTTTACCTCGATAAATTGTTGAAGCGTTACAATAAACAATTAATAAAATTATTGTTAAATATAGGAATTTCATTTTGTATTAAATTGTCAGACGGTTATTACAATTCAACCATATTTTTTCATACAACGCCTTTTTATATTCAAATTCTTATCATTGTTGTGTTAAAGGTGACAATAAACCCTATATGAAATATTAATGTATATATAATTGTAGACATGATTTATCAAATTATTGGGCATAATGATAATATAGGTCAAAAGATTGTTGACAATAAAGGAGACATGAAGAAAACAATTCGAATATCTGAAAGAAATATTTCAATATAAGAGTTATCGAAATCATAATGACACTGAGACGCTAGAAATTTCCACATACAACAATTACAATTAGATTACAATGAAAAATGGTGGAAATACAACCGAAAAACTGCCTTGAACAGTTGAGTTTCCATCAGTCAAGACACACGCTGTATAAATAAACAAAAAAAAATCTCAAACATTCATTGTAATAATAGCTAATCATTAATCAAGATCGTTTATTATTATTCAATTGTTAATCAATTAATTAATTAATTGATTGGGGAGAATCACCAATAAACAAATGATAATTCAACTTGTCAACAACAAGAGAAATATTCTTATATGGCTGATGAAATACGAAAAAATATTTCGATTTTATATTTATTTTAAAAAATGATAATTTATTGTTTCTCTTCAAAAATCAACCACTCTATCATTATATAAGGCTCGAATCACACACAACGTTTTTTGTTTGTTTGTTTTTTTGCAACGTCCGTTGTTACACTGATTGTGAGCATCTTTCCATTGTGTCTACTCCCAGTCGACAGTTTCTACATTTAAAATGAACTAGATTGAAACTATATATAGAATAATAGAGCCTCTCAAAGCGGCGCCATATCTCCTCTCAGACGTTTTTCAGTCTGAGAAGAGTGCCCTCAGTATTAAAAGTTTAACATCCTCCTAGACGTAATTATGATTGACTGGTCAATGGAATGCGTCTATGTCAGTGGATGGCCAGCTTTAATTAGACCCAATCTTATATAAGTTGATTTTTTTCTCTTCTCAATTTCTACAATTCTCTGATCTGACCATCATCCTGTTATCATCGAAAATAACATGTGAACGGCCTAAATTTTACAATAATAATTAATTGATACCATTTTGACATTTTTTTTTTTTTTACTTGAATAACAAATTAAAAACATATTTTTCAATGATATAAATTAATAAAAATAGTGTTAATTTATTTAAGATAATCGAAAAGGCCTGATGGGTTAATGTTCTGTTATTATACCTTGCAATTATTGTTGATAAGGATTCACTATATAAACGGTTATTGTTATTATTGTTCGATCATAACATAATCAGTTCAATTACAATTAATACAATGAGATTTCTAGTTTTGGCAACATTAATTGCTGTTTGTACAGCTTCAACTTTATATCGTGGTAAGAATATTGTTGTTAACGATGATGGTAGTGTTGAAATAACCGGCCATAATGGTAAGAAAATTTGTATAAATCGTACAGATGGTGAACGTAATATTGTTATTGAAATAAGTGGACCGAATTTGATTACAAAAAAAATACGTATCGATGAACAAAATAATGTTAGAACTGAAACTAAAGGACGATCATTTGGATCGTACAATATGATCGACGAAAGTGATGATTATGAATTGAGAGATAAACGACAATTGGGTAATAAATCACAAGGTAAAATTTTAACGGAAATTTTCAAAGATTTCGAAGGTGATGTTGATGAAGATGAATTCGGGAAATTATTGGAACGTATCGATGAAGCTGCCAAACGTGGTGAAGTTAGTCAAGAAATTGTTGATTTATTAGAAGACTTACAAACAACTCAATCGGCTGAACAACGTGAACGACAACGCGAACTAAAAAGATTCCAACAACAACAACAACGTTCAATGCAAGGAATGCTTACTGGACAATTACCATCATCAGCACAGATTGGTGGTGGACAAGCCTTACAACAACAACTTAACGAAATTATTAATCGATTAACACAATTAGAATATTTACAACAACAACAACCTACTAATAATATGATAGAACAATTGCAAAAACAACAACGACTCGATAATATTATTGATTTATTAAAACAATATATCCAAACTAAACAAATACAAATTGAACAATTTGGACCAACAACAACTCGATTGGAACAACAACAAGTTTCTAATATAATCGATTTATTACAACAACAACAACAACAACAACAACTAACACAAACTGGAATATCGAGTGGTTTAAGAGCAAAACAACAACAACAACAACGTCAATATCGACAAATTTGTAAAATTATTGAAGCATTACAATGTCAACAACAACAAGTTAATCCATTCAATAGATTTGGTGGATTGAAACCATGGCAACAACAAAAACAACAACAATTGTGTGGACTTTCAACTGATATGGCACAGTGTCAACAACAAATGGGACAAGTCCAATTCGGACAGATCTGGCCAACTGGACAACAACAACAACAACAAATTGGACAATTATTGGAACAACTCAAAGAACAATCTAGACAAAAACAAAGTTTTACCCCTTGGAAACAACAACAACAACAAGAAATTGAACAATTGATGCAGCCGATGAGACAATGGCAATTTGGTGGATTAACTTCTTGGCAACCGAAACAACAACAAGTTCAACAATTAATCCAAGCATTAGAACAACAACAGTTGAATCAAAGACAATTTGGTGGCTTAACACCATGGCAACAACAACAACAACAACAACAACAACAACCCGTTGGTATTATTGGTATGACGAGTAAAGTACAACCATTTCAAGCTATTGTCGATCTTGATGGACTCAAACAAGTTGTAGGTGCTAAAGTTGGTGATCAAGTTGTTTATCACACTGTTCCACTGACAAAGTAAATTTCACTTCAACAACAACTAGATCAAAATTGAAGAATAATTTACTAATTTCCGTTATTTTTTTTTTTTATAGGACAACTACACAAGGACAATCAACTTTATTGGATCTCCTCTCTGGTCGGCAAACTCAAACTTATCCTGTTTTGGAACAAGTTGTCTATTAGTATATGCCTCAACTTTAATCTCTGTTATAACTGATTATGTGTTGTGTAATTCCTTTTTAATCACAAATAAAATATTGAGCATTCATTAATTTTTGTTCAGTCATTGAATTCATATCCAGATCTATATAACAAATATAAATGAGATTATAATAGGAACCATCTATGGAGCTATGTGATGGAGAGTCCTCTTTCGTTGTTGACTTTGCTCTTCAAATTGGAACCCTCAAGCTGTTTACGTACATAAAGTGCATTTATTATTACAGTTCCTTCGCCATTCGTTATTTCCGTTGAATGAATAAGGGACTAAGGGAGTTATTCCGCTTATGATATGTAATTTATAATATCAATTGAATAATCATTCCAATTTCAATTTCAGTACTGCTGGAGATCGAGCTTTGCTTGGCGTCTTTCTACTTTCTCGTGCTAATTCAGATGATCTAAAATGTTTTGTTTCCTAAATCAATTCGAGAACATTCTGGAATATGCTCTATCTTTCCCTCTCTCTCTCTCTCTTTCTCTCTCAATGTCTCTCTTTGTTCATCTCTCTTTCTGTCGCTTCCTATCTCCTTCCCTACATTTACCTCTCTCACTTTCTCATTATTTTCATCTCTCTTCATTTCGTCGTTTTCTTGTCAGAAAAAGTTCACCTAACTTCATTTTCATAAAATGTTCAGGAGAAGCAAAAACATTTTCCAATTGAAACTATAGGCGCTTACCAAATTCAGAGGAAATAGATATGTCTAGCATGATGTTTTTTATAGAAAAATTTAGGAGATTTTCTACTGAGAACGACTCCCTCCTCAACTCTCTCCCTCTCGCTCTATCCATAATTATCTTTCCACCTCTCTATATCTCCGTTACTTACCCTCACTCTATATCTCTCTCTATTTATCTCTCTGCCTCTTTCCCCTCTTCCTCACACACTCTTTTTCTCTATCTGTATTATCAATTTCCTAGCTCACCATCTCTCTTTCCTCCCCTATAGTTCGGTTTCCATCTTTCTCCACCTGCTTATTCTCTCATCCCTCTCTTTTATAGGTTAGTTTTACAATGTTAGAATAAAAAAATACAGTATTGAAAGACAATAGATATTTTTATTGAATACTACAACTCATTGCTCAAATAAATCGGAATCAATTGACAATATTTTTTCAAACGAATAGTTGTTGTCTAGTTTGGTAAGGTCCAACAACATCAGTTGGTTGTTCTAGAACATTGGGAACCCCCCAGACACCACCACCAACACCGAAATGAGGCTGGCGTTTGAACAGATAATCGACTATTGTTGATCGTCCAACAGTTGGTCTATGAACAAACAAACAGAAATTAATTACATTTAATTAGAATCGTTTTATTGTAAAATTTACCTTCCACCAATAGTTTTGTAGCCTGTAAAGCCTGTTGTGAATGGTTGAACGTGACCACTTAAAGCAGCAGCGAGTTGTTGTTGATTAACAACATCATGTCGTTGTTGTAATTGTTGTTGGATTTGTTGTTGTTGTTCCAATTGTTGTTGTAATTGTTGTTGTTGTTGTAAATGTTGTTGTAATAATTGTTGTTGTGTATTCCATCCACCAGTTTGTTGTACGTGATTGATTTGTTTGACTTGTTGTTGTTGTAATAATAAATCAACAGCATTTGCAACTTGTTGTTGTTGTTGTTGTAATTGTTCAACAATTTTAACAAGACCTTTCAATTGTTTTAAATTTAATTTGATATGATCTTGAATACATAATTGTTGTTCACCAGGTTGTAAAACAACACCTTGTTCCACTTGCTGTTCTTGTTGGATATAATGTAAAATAGTATTAAGAACTAATTCTTGTTGTTGTTGTAGTTCTTCAATAATTTGTACAACTTTACGTTGTTGATGTTGTAATTTATTGATAACAGCCAAAACTTGTTGTTGTTCCCAATGTTGTTGTTGTTGTTGTTGTGGTAATTGTCCTACTGATGTTAAATCAAAAACATTAACGTGTTCTTTATTTAAAGTGCCAAATGTTTGCTCACGTTTCTCTCTCAATTCTTCGACAGAATCAAATTCGGTCGGATATTGATTTGGTGTTTCGTAATTAATTTTTTTATTAAACATACCATATGGACCAGAAATACCAAATTCGAAA
Source organism: Zonitis immaculata (assembly GCA_037414775.1). Classification (NCBI taxonomy): domain Eukaryota; kingdom Metazoa; phylum Arthropoda; class Insecta; order Coleoptera; family Meloidae; genus Zonitis; species Zonitis immaculata. The sequence continues at coordinate 5,100 of JAZBGX010000971.1, read as the reverse complement.
CTATTGTCACCATCAGGTTTTTTGACAAAAATTCTCTTACCAAAATCATTTGTAATTACAACACTACCATCATCATTAAATGAAACATCTTTACCTCGAAACACTGCTGAGGCATTACAATAAACAATTAATATTGTTAAAAGTAAAAATCTCATTTTGTCGGTATATAATTGGACTGTTATTAATTACAATTGAATATGCTGCCAATAAGACTTAGACACAGCCTTTTTATATCCAAATTCTTATCATTTAGTGTGTTAAAGGTGACAATAACCCCTGTGGATTCTCTTATTATAAATATATTGATATAATTTATGAAATTTTTGGACACAATGATAATAACATAGGTCAAATGTTGATTCTAGATTGTAACAAATTGTCAAAAAAACAGAAAAAAAAACTAACAAACAGACAACAGCAACAAATTATTAGCTCGCTCTGTCTTATCATAGTTGCTATAATAATAAAACGATAGACAAACTGTAAATATGCAATAATTCCATAATCAGATAATCATTCCCTAATTCATATCCTCAATGGTTGTTATTTTTAATTTCCAAATAGAATAACAACATTAATTATTAAGCAAGACTCCCAAAAATTTCCATGGATTTATTAATAATATATTTTTGTTTTGCAAAATTTAATTAAAAATATTTCAATTTATTTATCTTACAATTAGAATTCTTTATTTAAATTATTTTTTTGATAAAATTAATTGAAATCAATAGTAAATGTACAATTAATTACATAATTTTGATAATTTTGAACTATAATTATAGTATTATAGACAAATGATTACTGATTAAATTCTTTTATTGATCAATTAATTAATTAATCAATTTACTAATTAATGACAATGATCAATAAACAAATGATAGTTCAATTTATCGACAACAGCAGCAAAGATATTCTCTGATGGATGATGAAATACGAAAATAAATTTCGAATATTTCTTTTATCTTCCACGATTCTCATGGAATTTACTAACTGGATAGGTTAAGGAAATCCGTTTTTCCTTTTTCCAAATGCCGCATCTCACAATATTGAGGTGAAATATTCATACGTTATACTTTACAATTACCAATATAGTACTTGAGAGAGAGAGAATGATCGAGTAGTGTGAGAAAGAATAAGTGAGAATGTACAAGAGGAGAGATAGAGAATAATAGATAGAAAGAGAGAGGAAGGAAGTGAGTGAGGCAGAAAGAGGATGATAGGCAGGGGGAAAGTTGGATAAAGGGCGATGGAGAGAGAAAGAGAAGTAGTGATAGATATAAATGAAGAGTTGAGGAAAGAGAGAGAAAATAGTAAGTGAGATAAAAATATGGAGGAAGGAAAGTAGGGAGAGAGAGAGAGAGAACGAAAAATAAGAGAGAAAAAATAGGGAAAGAGAGAAATAAGATGAGGAAAAGAGAAAAGGAAGAAATATACGATGAGAAGGAAATAGAAGAGAGATGGATATGGGAAAAGAGATGGAGAAGAAAAGACAGAGATAGGGATATGGAGGTGAATAGATAGATAGATAGAGAGAGAGAGAGAGAGTACTGGTGCAGATCAAGCCTCCTCTTCTTATTATTTCAATTAAGTTTTATCATTCCAATGACATTCTCCTGTTATCGCACATAATGATTATTGTACAATAATTGTTGTTTTTTTTTTCCTACTACATAGAACATGTTCCATTTAATAAAACAAATCTTTATTGTGTGATAAAGATATTTTTCCATTGTAAATTATGAGTAAATTGTGTAGAAAAATGGTAATTTAATTCAAATACTTAAAGCTACTTGAATTAACTTAAGTATATATAAAGTAAAATAATTAAATGAATATAATTATTGATAAAAATTCAATATATATAAATAGTTCTAATTGGTTCGTGACATAATCAATTAGAATACCATAGAAAAATGAATAAGTTTTTCATTCTAATAGCAACATTAATTGTTGTTTGTACATCCTCAATTTTAAATAAAAGTAACAACAATGATAATAGTATCGAAATATCTGATATTGATTATTCAGTGGAAGAAATTGAAAGTTTGAAAATTAAACCACAAGATGACTTATTCCCATCGCAAATCTCTAGAAAACGACAACCAAGATCGCTACTCCAACAACAACAACAACATAGACGTCAAAGAATTTTCACTGGTAGATCACCATCAACATCAATCCAATTAGATAGACCAGTTGTAAATGCTTTAGAACATTTACAAGTAGAACAACGTTTACAATCACAACAACAAATACAACAACAACTTATTGATATACTAAATCGCTTAAGACAATTAGAACATTTACAACAACAACAACCGACTAGTAATATAAGAGAACAATTACGAAGACAACAACAACTAGCTAATATTATTGATTTATTACATGAAGAAATCGATACGAAACAATTACAAATTGAACAATTTGGACCTAGTATAACACCATTGGAACAACAACAAATTTCTAATATTATCGATTTATTACAACAAGAACAACAACGACAACAACAAATACAACAACAACAACAATCAATATCACCTGAAATTTTGGGTAGTTTATTGAGACGAAGACAACAAAAACAACGTTTAGAACAACAACAACGTCAACATGAACAAATATGTAAAATTATTGAAGAATTACAATGTCAACAACAACAAGTTCGCCGTATTGGTAGATTGACTGGTGGATTGACATCTTGGCAACAAAGGAACCAACAACAATTGTGTCCAGTAGTTAGTGGAGTATCAACAACAGATTTGACGCGTTGTCAGCAACATATCGGACGGGTATTATCATTACAACAACCACTACTGCAACAACAGCGAATTCAACTACCACTATTGCAACAACAGCAAATTCAACAACCAGTGTTACAACAACAACAACAAATTCAACAACTAATACAGACATTAGAACAACAGCAAGAAACGCAACAATTATTAATAGACGAATTAAAGCAGGAAGAAGCACGGACCACAACAGTGGCTTTAAGACCTCTGCAACAACCTGTTAATATCATCAGTTTGGCAAATAGAGTACAACCATTGCAAAATAATGCTGGTCTTGGTGGACTTAGGCCAGCTGCAGTTGGTGATCAAGTGTTGGATCATATTGGAACACCATTGACAAGGTAAATTCCATTGAAAATATGACGAAGGCATTTGATTGGATTCTTTTTTCAGGACATCTGGACAAGGACAGTCGACTCTAATGGATCTCCTGTTGGGTCGATAATTTTAAACTTATCAGTCCAAAGGTAATCAACTCAACGTGACAAATCAATTTTTAAATAATTGTTCGATTACACTTTTTTTTCCTCTAATAAAACTAATCTTTTCCTATAATGAAGTATGATATCCTCAATTTCATTTGTTTCATAAGATGGTTGAATTTTGGTTGCTTTAATGATAAAAAAAAGGGAAAATCTCAGATGCATCACAGAGGCAAATTTTATTGTAAAATGAATTTTTTAAAAATTCTACACAAATCCATGATTTTTGTTTATGTGTGAAATAAATACATATGCATTTAAATGGAATAATATTAATATAAATAATAATAATAATAATATGTATGATTATTTTTACACTCTTAAAATCTCTAAACATTTATTATAACAAATTGCAATCCAGTCAGGTTGTGTTGCTCCCCATTGTATTTGATTAACTTCCCCTTCAGCAGCTGTATATGCTAATATAGGATCTTCAATTGCTCTTGGCATTTGTTGTATATCCCAAATTAATGCTTGATGATCATCACCGGCTGTACAAATATGACAACTAGAATGTGGCGCCCATGCAATACCATTAACACAAGCCCGATGATTATTTAATCGTGCAACAGGTGTACATGGTACACGTACATCTAATATAATCACTTCACAAGCATCCATAGCAATTGTTGCTAAATAATTTGGATCTTGTTTATTCCATGCTAAACGTAATAATGGTGTATGTGCTGGATCTTCATAAATAATCGTGGAATGTTCTAAATGACGTAAATCGAACATACGTACAGAACCATCAGCACCAACTGATGCGAACATATCACGTCCACCACCAGCACGTGAAAATGCTATATCATAAACTTCTTTATCATGTGCTATTAATTGTGTTTTAACATGTCCAGATACTAAATTAACACGACCAATTATTTGTCCAGTTTCTAATCCCCATATTGTACATGTTGTATCAATTGATGATGTACCAACTAAATTCGGATCAACTTCATTCCAATCGAAACTGGTTAATGGTGCACAAAAATCGGAATTTTTATTATTATTCAATACGCATTCTAAACGTGTATCTGGTTCACCGGCACGCCATACTCTCAAATAATCACCACTTGTTGCCAATAAATCCGGATATACACCTTTACTATCTGGTATCCACATTATTTTTGTTGTTGGATATGGATGATCGAACGTACTTTTTGGTGAAAATTCACTACTATCTTCGTCCAATGATACAATTTGTACTTTATTGTTGTATTCTTCAACGAAACTACCTAGAGCTAAACGAAAACGTTTATCCGGCCGTACAGACCAATTCATACTATATAAAGGCCATGGAGCTATGTATTTATAAATTTCTTTACGTTTCCCAGCTGGGACAACACCAGAATGGGCCATATCTAAAATTAAATTTTATTAATCCAGAAATGTATACAAATTACCCAACATTATCGCTTCACCTCATATATACAACTATGGTTCTTTTTGCTTAATTAACTAGATAAAAAAATAATTAATCTTAAATCTTGGTTAGTATTTTTTTTGTCTTATTTATTTATTTATCTATTTATTTATTTATGGTCGATTAACATTAATAACCAAATGACATTTAGCCGAACAGTACTACCAACTGTCACAGGTGTATATCTATTCTATTTTAACTTGATGTAAAAGAACGAGCATCCTTGTTCAATCGAGCTACTTGTAAGGTGCCATCTCATGTAGCTGCTCAACGTTCGATTTGAACTAAAAATTAGTTCACATGGATACTATTTCAAATTTTCCGCCTTCAAAAAGTGCTAGCGGCAGAATCGAAAATTCTCGAATTTAGTTGACAGTTCAGTACTGCGCAGTTCAAGAAAATGGAT
>JAZBGX010000970.1:0-22670 GCA_037414775.1 Zonitis immaculata | reverse complement strand
TTATTTCTTTAACTACAACCCCTTAAAACTGCAAAATCATATAGTCCGAAATGATACACCCTGTATAAAAATGGACGGAGCTACATGGGAAATTCGGATTAAGGTTTCTCATCAATTGAACTGATTGTTCGGTTCGATTCTTCAGAACTTTGATAATGGTGACACAATACAATAGTAAATTGTGCTGTAAAATTGTAATGAAAATTGCATAATTTAGTCAATTCTCGATTACAGAAGAACAAATAAAATATTTATAAATCTAGATTACTATCTGATAGATATGGAAATTCGACTAGAACAATAAGAAACGGAACATTATAAAAGTGTGTTTGAAATTTTCTGACGAAAAACAGGAAATAATAATAATATTTCCATTTACTATATCAAATTGGAAACCAACAATTCAATAAATCTTAATACAAACAAATTGAAATATTTGCAGTATAACTTATTTGATAACGTCGTTAATTTCGGTTTATATCAATGATCCAACTAGTTGAAAGAACAAAAATAAGGTTTTTCAACTTATATAGAAAGAGAGGAATTCTAAAAGAAAAATCATTTGTACAACTCTATAAAATACAACTTTATCGAGTGGTCTAGATTAACTTGAATATTTAGACCTTATTCTGTTACAAAACTACGAGTTTCGAAATATTTCTATAGAAAAAAACACAAAATAAAAACGTTGAAAATCTAAATAAAGAGACGATTGAAAAATTCATAGGTACTTGAAAGTTTTCTCGAACAAGCAATGCTTTTTAATTATCGTCACCTGTTGCTGTATACTACAGGTGCACGAAATACTTCCACATCGATTGTAATCGTTTGTTGGTATACTGTTTTATTGGAAAAGCAATAAAACAGCAAGACAATATATAGTAGAAATCAATTTAAGTGATTTTTTAGATTTACCAACAAATGAATGAAACTAAATTTTATTAAATTGTTGGATTACAAAATTAATCGAATAATTACTATTGACAATCTACCGGGTGATCTATTGAACTTTACAAAGGCAAATACTCCCAAAAGTACTGCAAAATTATATAGCTCGAATTGTATCGTGCACCTTCGTCCACAAGAAATATGTAAAGGACTTTCTGCGGTCAAGTTCTCGTACAAATGGAAATTTATTTATTTTTGGTATATCCGATCTAACGTAGAAAAAAACCATTTGTAAAAGAGAAGTGGGCATCCAAATTACAGAGCCAATAGTCCCGAGTACATTTTTTTGTTGTTGAGTAAGGTATATAAAAGAAGAGTCGAGTGGAATAAGATCAGGAGATAGTGCTGGCCAATTAATAGGTTCTCCACGTCCGATCCATTGATTGAGAATTACTTATGATGTAAAATTGTTTTAGAATTGAATAAACCACCTTGTATAATTTTTACTTCCATTCTAATTTTACTCTAATGAGTAGGTAATACCTGCGTGACCGAGCTCTACTAGGCCTTTTTTTAATTTCTATTATGAATTTGAAAGATCTAAATATTATTGTTTCTTAAATCAATTTGAGAATGTGAGAACCTTCAATCACTTTCTCTATCTCTTCATCTCTCTCTCACTTCCCCTCAGTTTCTCCATCCTTCGTTCTCCATGTCTTCTCATTTTTCCACTCTATCTCTCTTGAACACACTATTTCTCTTTCTTTCCATATATCTTTCCCTTACCTTTATCTTTCTTCCACACTCTGCTCATTTCTGCCTCCCTATCTACCTATATGTCACTTTCACACACTATTTTCTCTTCTCTTTTTATTTGCCTTTCTCTCTCACTTCCTTCTTCACCTCTTCATCACACCCGCTATTTTTCTCTATTCCTTATTCTTTATCGAGCACCCAGTTCTCTATCTCCTTTTGCTGTCATATATTCCCCACTCGATCTACCCTCATTTCTCGATCTCTATTAATCTTTATCTATCTATCTTTAGTTCTTTTCCTAGTACATTCTAATTCGTTCGTTTTGTTTTTTCTTGATAGATTCAGAAATATTTTTGTAAATTCACTCTCTCTCTTCTCCAACTTCTCAATCACTCTCAGTCCATCGCTCGCTATCTAATTATCTCTATCTGTCTATATGTCGTAGTCTCATTGTGAAATCCGTCATTCCACGAAAAGCCTAGTCGCTTCACGAAATGCCGGCGTTTAGTGAAAAATTTTCAAATTGCACTATCTGCCTAGACCGTTCATGAAATGACTAATTTGTGCCGGCGTTTTGTGTATAATGGTGAAATACACAATCAGCCTAAAATTTGAGTTCGACGTTTCATGAAAAGACTGAGTAACTCAAAGCTAGATTTAGAAAATTCTCGTGATAATAAATAATAATTGATACTTATACATTTTCATAAATGGTAGAAAAAAAATCGATTATTATCAAAATTTGTTTTTATAAATTACTAATACAACTTTTTGTTCCATAAAAAATAATTCCTTATTTTGTTTAGAAGTTTTTCAAATCCTACCTACTATTTAATTGAAAATGCAGAGCATATAAATTTTATGAAAACTATTTAATAAAAATTACTCATTATTTTTTGAAAATTGAAAATATATCAAAATTTTATTGATTAAATAACTAATTAAAAAAATTTAGTTTTAAAACATAAATTAGAATATTATATAATTTACAAATTCCCGGTAAAATACCACATCTGATAGCATCGCCCGATGATTTTTCAACCCATAAAAAAAATGTCGTGAGTATAAGGCGATGAGGAAAAAAAATACCATATTTGATCTATTAATTTTTCATTTTTGTGTATTTTCCTATTATTTTTTATTTCTGATTCTCTCTTAATTTCTATGAAAATTGTATTCTTTTAGTATTTTTTTTATCAATTGGAAATAAAAATTAACAATTAAAGGTTCAATTTTTATCCAAAGAGGGTGTAAAATAGAAAAAATAGTATGAAAAACTCGTTTCAAAAGACAATTGCTGCACTCGACCATTGAAAAGCTCGTGCTGCGACCTCGTTTTTGAACTTGGTCTCGTGCAGGAATTGTTATTTTTTGAAACTTGTTTTTTAATGTACTAATTTTCTATTTTGCGTCTATAATAGCGTTGTTAAGGTAACAAAAGGAGTGCTTTAATGAAAAAGGAGTGCTTTAATGAATATTAAAGCCCTCCTTTCAATTTCAAAGGGCCAATTTTTATCAAAAAAGGGTACACAATAGAAAAAATAGTACAAAAAACTCGTTTCAAAAGACAATTCCTGTACTCGACCATTGAAACTTGGTCTCGTGCAGGAATTGTCATTTTTTGAAACTTGTTTTTTAGTGTACTATTATTTCAATATTTTCTAGGTACCTACATATTTATCAATGTTAAATTTTCAGAATATTTAGATATTTTTCATGTTTATGTAGAAAGTTTATTTTATGGGGGATGGAGCTCTGCGGGTTTAAAAATGTATTGATCGACTATAATCCTTCCGACAATGAAACAATTGAGCGAGTCGGCGTTTTCAAAAAGGGATATTTTGAAGATTTTCTCTACCTGTATAATTTGATAACTTATTGTTAGTCTTAAATTTACTGATATTTTCTAGGTATGTGCTTATCAGTTCTAAAATTTCGGAGAATTTAGTTGTTTTTCATATTTTGTACAAATTTTTTCAATAAATTATTGATCTTTTAATGGTTTATTGAATTTATTTTGAATTTTTATATTTTGTTTTAACTGGGTTTTCTACTGAATTTCTTCTTCTAAATAAATAAGGAATTATTTTGCATGAAAAAAAAAAATTAGAGTTGTATTAGTCGTTTATAAAAACAAATTTTAATAATAATTGATTTTACTCTACCATTTATGAACATGTTTAGCTATCAATTATTATTTATTATCATGAGAATTTTTTTCTTTTAAATAAAGATTTATTGATTATGAAATTGATTATTTTTTCTACTAAATCTAGCTTTAAGTTACTCAGTCTTTTCATGAAACGTCGAACTCAAATTTTAGGCTGATTGTGTATGTCACCATTATATACACAAAACGTCGGCACAAGTTAGTCATTTCATGAACAGCCTAGGCAGATAGTGCAATTTGAAAATTTTTCACTAAACGCCGGCATTTCGTGAAGCGACTAGGCTTTTCGTGAAATAACGGATTTCACAATGAGACTACGACATATACATATATCTATCTCATGTTCGTTAATATTCATCATTTTTATAAGAAATGACATCAATTAAGTTCAGATCATTATACCTAAATCTTTTTATTCAATAAAAAATCCTTACTAAAAATTGGAAAATACCGGACTATTTCGGTTTTTTATTTCGGTATTTTATGGTCACGAAAAAAAATTTGTCTCGGATGAAGGAGATAATTGATAAGTAATTAACGCAGATGAATTAATTTCATCCTAGAAGTAAAATTAGAATCAAATATTAAATTCCATTGTTTGGTTTTTGGTTTGTTTAGAAAAAGTGTGCCTACAACAGGGATTTATCCGAGTACACAAGCTATATTTGAATTTATCTTGGTCACTAAACGATCTATTTCAAGTTGAATAAATCACTCCTTAGATAAGTACATGTATGTAGTTTCCTTTGAATATAATAACGCTTGATTTGTTTTATTCTGCTATAGAAATTCTTCAAATCTCTAAATGTGTCTCATCTAATATTCATCCAACTACCCCTTTTATATTTCTGCTTAATAGTATTGCACACTATAATTAAACCCAAGCCAGAGATCCACGTGAACTTTATAATTGTTATTAATTATTTAGAGCTTCCCAAATGAGACAGGAAAAATTTTATATTTATTTTGATAAATTATATAAAAAATTTCCAACACAATCGATTTGATTCCAGCTTGGTGTCCGACAGTTTTCGATAATTGGCTATGTTGGCCGCCAACACCGCCTGGGAAAAATGTCACATTAGATTGTCCACATGTTGAAGGGAGTCAAGTTGGTGGTATAAATATTCACAAAAAGTATTTTTTTTTCATTCTAAAATTCATATGAGATAATATTTAAGGTAAAGCTTATCGATTATGTATGGATGATGGTAAATGGGAGTTATACGATATAGTTTATAAACCGAAAGGTTATTCACATTATGACGACTGTATTATACCGCAATTAAAAGATTTAGTCAAAATGTGTAATCAGATTGAAAAGTGTCCGGAAATTGTGAAAATTACAAGGATTTTAGAAATGGTCGGATTATCATTCTCCCTAATATCATTAATTATATCTCTTTATATATTTTTTCAATACAGGTAAAATACAGTAAATTGACAACTACGATAAATTATTATTTTTTTAATATAATTTAGAGTACTCAAGAATAATAGAACAAAAATCCATAAGAACTTATTTATAGCAACTTTACTACAAGTTATTTTCCGTCTTATCAAATATGTCGATCAAGGATTTAAGGATGAAGATAGATTAATCGAACGCACAGTAAGTTAACTTCAATTGAATTATAAAAAAAAAGATACATCTGCCATTGACTATAATCAATAATATTATTAAATCCCTAACTTCTTTTTTCGTTATGTCGATAAACTGTTTTGAACAAGTTATATATAGATATGTAGTTTGCAACAATTTATTTCCAATTCCAATAAGCATTGGGTTTTGAAACTTCTTTCAATTGTGTGGCATCATTTCAAGTATTTCTTACCTATATCTGGTTGGCTTTAGGACTTTGTACGTTCAAAGAAGCTCGATTATTGCGAAAAATAAATCAATAACGATAGATTTTTCATAGTATATTGCTTGACGCCTCCACCACTTTTCCAAAACATATATTTTTATTAATTGAGATTACATGTTCACGAGATGCTTTTCCTTAGAAGGTAAATATAATAGATCTAATGACATAAGATTTCACATGTACGAGAAAGTTTCCCGTATTTCTCACCCATGAAGAAATCTAACAGTTATGAGATCTTTTACATTCATGGGAAAGTTTCCTGTGCCTCTGTCATTAGCGATACCACCGACAAAAAATTCTTGATTCACACTGGCTTACCGCGGATAACTTATTTCCTATTCTGTTTTATATTGATAAACAGGCATCCTTTTCAACGCCAGTAACGATTTGGTAAAAAAATCATTGCTCGTGTCCATGAGTTGAGCGGCGGCGAGCTCTCCTATCGAGAGAATATGCTACTTTATAGCGGTGTGTATGAGCATTTCATTTTCTCTGTCAGTTCTCTTCTTGTTTGACGTGATTATTTGTTGAAAAGTTGATTCAATCACTCTTTGTTAAATTCAACTGGACGGTCAACATTTCCAATCTTGACTTGACCTACCAATCTTAGGAGGATATTTCAACCATCGCACTTTCTCCAGAGACAGCACAAATGTCGCGAGAAATTTTTGTGGTCTTAGAAACTTGATAAGAAGCAAAAAGAAGATCGATTTTGAACATAATGCTAAAAACATTCAATCACATATGGAATGTTGAAATTGAAAAAAAAAACAAACGGCGAGATCTTAGTTGCCAACTCAACATACTTAATTAGAAATTCTGTTCCCTTTGAAGGTAATATGAGATATATAGTGTGAGACACGGTATAGAACAAAACTATGATCTTATTCATAGACTTTGGATTGGCCTGTCAGCACTCGTCTTCATGCAAAAATTATCTTGTTTGGATACAAAATCCGAAAACATTTATCATTGTTACTTCTTGTTGCAAGAATCTGTTTTACATTTTCGATGTATAGTTATGTCGATGTAGTGTAACCTGAACCACTCATTCCCCCATTGATAGCTATCAGACAGGATTTTATCATTTCTTCAATTACCATTGATTTATTGTTTTAAACATTTCAAGCGCACATATACTTTCATCTTTATTAGGCACTCTTTTTTAATTATCAATATAAATTTCATTCAATATCTTTACAAATAAATTTATCCATCCATAAACCAGTATTTTAGAGGATTATTCACAGCAGTTACGAATACATATTTTTTTTCCTAATTTCTTCCAATTCATTCGAATTTCTCAACTATTCCCAACTGATACTTCCATTTCTAAATTTCTATATTCAAAACTAGATACAAAAAAAAGAATGAATAAATAATAAACGAACCACAATTGTAGATTTATTATGTAGTCGTTACTCGGTGCCTCCACCATTTCTCATATCTAATGAACATTTTATCATCGAACTGTATTTTTCCATATTGATCTACCAATGGTGAAAGTAATCCCCGGCGCATTCACCATTTTGACAATAACGTCAATTATTTCAATTTTTTATGGATTTTTTTTTTTGGAAATTTCTACAATTTAATTGAATTTTTCCAAAGAATAATCATTTATATTTTGTTTTTCTAGCCTTATTTGAACGAGACCTGTATAGCGCTATTGGAATATACAAAAACAGCAATGTTTATGTGGATGTTTATTGAAGGTCTTTATCTGCATAATATGATAACTGTTACCGTTTTCCAAGAATATTCATATATTAAACTGTATTTCTATATTGGATGGATTGTACCAGGTATAATGACAACAGCATGGGTTACTACAATGTTATTAGTTAATAGGTAAATTGATTAACTAATTCGCTTTTTTTTTTAAATATTTTCACAGTAAAATAAACACAACCAAAATTTTTCAATTGACTTCTTGCGACAAAGCAAATACTTTCTACAAATGTCACAAATATGCCATAAATAGATTTATTTGCATTTCAAAATAAATAATTCTTTGCACTTCTACCATAACTTATACATTGTAATATTACAGTTGATTCCGTTTAAGCGGGACACTTCTGGGACACCCATTTCGTCCCAAATATCCGGCGTCTCATTTATCTGAAATAGTACATTAAAAAACAAGTTTCAAAAAATGACAATTCCTGCACGAGACCAAGTTTTAAAAACGAGCGCGCAGCGCGAGTTTTTCAATGGTCGAGTGCAGGAATTGTCTTTTGAAACGAGTTTTTTATACTATTTTTTCTATTTTGCACCCCTTTTTGATAAAAATTGGCCCTTTGAAATTGAAAAGAGTGCTTTAATATTCATTGAAGCACTCCTTTTTCATTAAAGCACTCCTTTTTTATTAAAGCACTCCTTTTGTTACCTTAACAACTCCAATATGGACGCCATTTGGGTTTCATAATGAGGATTTTTATATCACTCTAATTGCTTCATGCAACTCTTTTTTTTATGTTGTCAGGTTGCTAGCCTCCCATGATATACTCACAAATAGAAAGTCAAATCAAAAGAATACATTGATTTTGACAGTTTTTGTTTATTTGAGCAACTGCAAGATGGCTGACAATAAATTGCCTAAATATAGAATCTCGATATCAGATTTAAAAAGGGCAAAATAGAAAAAATAGTATAAGACACTCGTTTCATAAGGCCATTTATCGTACTCGTCCGTACTCGTCGTACTTGGACTCGTAAGACAAAATCATGCCTTATGAAACTAGTATCTTAATGTACCATTATGTATTCGTAACAGACTCACTATTACTGGAAATGAAAATCAAAACACTAGAATTTTATCATTTCTATACATATTTTGCTGACTGGTGAGACGCGACTGTATCGACATTTGTAAACAGTGATTTCTTTGCAGTTTTCCTGCGAATTTTGAACTGTTTTGTCCCAATTAACCGGAGTTATGTCCCAAATAAACGTGAAGAATCCGTATCAATATCATTGAAATGTCCCCAGTAAGCGGCTGACCTAATAAACCTGTGTCCCAATTAAGCGGAATCTACTGTATTTGAATACGGTTGTAACTAATTATTTAGTTTTTCCACAAATCATGACATTTTTCATTGGAACAATTTATTCATAAAGATAAATTGGATATCCCAGTATACGGAATGCAAACAGAATACGTTTGAGGACTCAATTACAACGATCAATAAACAAAAGAATTTTATCATGGCTATACCGGAACAATTTTATACTATTGGTTCACATATTGTGGGGGGATTGGTGATACTAAAAAATAAAAAATTTGAAAATATAAGTAGATTTGAAGAAGAACAAGCTCTATTTTGCTAGATATTTTAATAATTAATAAATAAATATTCGACTGATTTTAAAAGCAACTACTGTTCAATAATCAGAACATTGTATCGTTTCACTATTTGAAAGCACTAATTTAAAACAAATAGAAATGGAATTGTGTTATGATAGCAGAAACAATTGCTACTTTTATCCATTTGTCATTGTTTTTTTGCTTTTTTTGAGAGCTTATTCTAATCTCTGGTTGATGGAATGGAGCATTAGCTAAGTTGAGAAAATAATGAACTTGAAAAAGTAATAAAATCTCATCTCAATAATAATCTTGTCATTATTGGACTTGATTTCTTTTTATTGTTTTTTCTTCATGTGTCTTTTGATTTTATTTTATAGCAGTTGGTCATTCTATTATTTTTTGCCATATTATTGGATATTGGAAGGGCCACGTGTCACTATCATTGTGGTAAGTGAATAAATATAAAACCATTTTATTTTACTCCTATTTGCAAACAAAAATAAAATGTTAACTTGATAAAATTTTTATTATCCACAATGGTAATGGAATTATACGAGGATGTCCGGTTATACTAAAATACTAACGTGTGCATTTCTGAATTACAGATAGAATACTCCATTTATAGAAATCACTATAAATTGAGTAAAAAACTATTTCTTAACATATATGTTAAGAAATAGTTTGTCGGTGATTATAATCACCGACAATGTTTAGACACATCACAGAGTGGTAGTAATGTGGGTATATGCTCTTCGTAAAATGTGCAATCAAAATTCCTATGAAATTGCCTCTTAGAGTTTATTATTGTCTTCCAACCTTGTACTTGACAAAAGCGCTTTGAACAGTACAAGCAAATGGAAACCCGACGAAGCCAGGTCTTGGCTATACGGGGTCGATAGAAAATAACTTCCCAATTGTGTTTCTGAAACCGTTAACCTTTGTCTGATTTGAGGTGTGCAGTTTTGCATTGTAGTGCAACAACCTGAAGTATTTCGTCAACCTTCTTCTTAGTTTCTGTCGGATGACTTGGTGTCATTTATCGAGAGTTTGGTAATGAATATCGTTGTTAATTGTCGTTTTTGCTAGTAAAAGCTGTCATTGTCTCTATTGCACACTGCTGAACGTTTTTTCTCATCACTTACATGCTTCCATAACATCGCGTCTTCTTCTAATTCGGGGTTATGGTGGTGTACCCAGATTCCGTTTACTGTAAATATTTCCTAACGATGACACGTTAAAAGTTCAATTATTGCCACCATTCATTGCATTCTGTGTTGGTCGGTCAACAGTTTTGGTACCTATTTCGCAGACACATTTCGATATTCCTAATTCAGATAAGATTTCATAAATAGGGCTATAAGGAACGGTCAGTAGAGCAATTTCCAGTAGCTTGTTTTCAACTCATAACGGATTTTCCGTAAGTCTGCGATATTTACTTTTTATAAATTACGGTAGGTGTTTTATTATTTGCATCTAATAAGCGAATGACCGCTTGCACTTCAAACTTGGACTATGTTTTGATCGGAACTGACACTAAACCTGAGGCACTAAAACTTATGCATTACATACAGGGTGTTAATTAGTGATATGTACTTATTTTAATGGGTGATTTCTGAACCAATTTTAATTCGAAATGTTCATATAAGCTTGTGTCGTAAAATGCTTTGTTTTTGATATACAGGATGTCGAGGTTTGTACTTTTTTTTCTGAATATTTATCAAAAATTTCGATAACCGTTTGAGATATAGTATAGACTATTATGAAATGAAAATATATATTTTATCATACAATTTGTTACAAAAAATGCTTCTTTCATTTTTGTCTTAAGCTCTAGGTTTAGGAGAAAATAATTAATGACATAATTATTACTGGGTTCTCGTAAATAGATACAACCTAAAATTGAAGAAATAGTTAAATAATAACCTATATTTACAAATAATTTTTGCTTTTTTTAACAAACGTAATGTTAATTGCAAAATTATGTTCACAAAAAATGTTGAAAATGACCGCCTGCAAAAAAAAAACCTTTACACTCTGTATGTCGAAAATAAAGCATTTTAGATTATAAGTGTATATTAACTTTTCGACTTAAAATTGGTTCAGGAATCATCCATCAAAATAAGTACATATATCCTGTATATGCATCTGAAATGCGTGAAAGTTGCAACCCGATCGGAGCAACATAGACGGTGTACCACGCAAACATACCTTTGGAGCCGGATATTTCTCGTGGCCATACACGAAAATTGGTGATATGATTAAATTTTCTTAGTTATTGGTGAATTTTCGTCAATTTATTTGATTGAATCTTGAAAAAATGTTTTTCATTCGTTTTAAAATAATATTTTAATTTAGATTTATGAGATATTGGAACTTGATCTGTTGTTGTTTGTGTTTGATTAAAGAAGCTGTATTTTTGCAAAACCCCTAATTTTTTATCTAGAAATAATAATTTCATTGAAGAGCTTATATTTATCAGATTACCGATTCTATCTAAAATTCATTCAATTTCGTTTGAAACCGAATCTCTTTCTATATAAAATACAGATTTCAATTAATCGAAAAATACTTATATTGAATTATATATCGTTACAACGTATTTTCCCAAAGAATTAACAACTCTCTTAGATTTCTCACAACAAGAAGCAATCCTGTATTATCTAAAATTTGTAATTTATTTTCAAACTGGTATAGTTTCATATGCTGACAAAAGTTTTATAAAATATGTATAATGATTCATCCTATAATTTTAACGTTCAGTTACTAAAAGTTTTCATTTAAAGAAAGGAATGAAAGAATTGTATTTTGTATGAGTGAATAAACTGGCTTGAGCGCGTTGCCAAATTGTTGTTTTATATCATGGCGCATCCACCATTTTTCGATTACTTGTAATAATAATTTGTTTTCTCTCTAAATAGGTGAATCTGCTATTTCTAGTTAATATAATAAGAGTTTTGATTGTGAAATTACGTGAAAGTCATACGAATGAAATTGAACAGATCAGGTATAATAAAAAATTTCTATTTTCATTTTTTGATAATTTCTATTTGGATTAATGTTTATATAGAAAAGCTGTACGTGCGGCGATTTTTTTATTACCATTAATGGGCATTGCAAATATATTCTTTTGGGTTGATTATCGTTTTAATGAAGCATGGCAATTTGCATTATGGTCATATACAAGTTATTTTTTGAATACATTTCAAGGATTTTTTGTTGCTGTTTTATATTGTTTTTTGAATGGTGAAGTACAAGCTGCTATTAAAAATAGTTTTTATTTACGTATGTCGTTGAGGAAACATGATTATGCACCATGTAGAAATTTTACAATGATATCAACAGCACAAGAAGCTGAACCACCCATGTCTAACAGGTAAGTTTTAATTAGGAATGGATATGACGATAGTTTTTGAATAAGGCTATCACATATAATATCAACACCTGATAAATTTGCATATATAGTTGTTGGTTCAGTCAAAGACATAATTTGCATTTGTCTACTAGGAATTTATTATTGTTTACAAGAAAGTTACACTCAAAATAAACAATGCGTTTACAAAGTTTTGACAAGTGAAAGCCAACATTTTAAATTTGAGTCACAATACAATATAGTTATTTTTTCCACTGTTCGTTTATCTTCCATAAATTAATTTTAATCCAAATAACAAAATTATTAGGGGTGGTTCAAGAATATAATTTATTTTTCAACGTAATCTCCTAATAAAATCAATACATTTGCTCCATCACTTCTCTAAGACACTACGGAATCCTTCTCAAATAAAATCACCCAAAATACTACTACAGCGGTCAACACCTAGATATTATCTTCAAATTTCTTGACTATCAGCTACTGCTTGAATTGGGAAAAGGAATAGAAGTTACTGGAGCATAGGATTGATGTTTAAATAATTTAAATAATTTGTGTTTGGGTGCATTTTTCTGATGAAACAGCACTTCTTATTTGATCAGCGTAGTGAAAGCCTGTATTAGTAACACCTTTTTCTAGATAATACACAATAGACACTATACAGTACTCAATCGGAATCCTAAAAAACGGATAACCTTCTGTGTGGAGCTAACAATTTTTAGCTCCGCATAAAAGATTATGGCATCCATTTTTTAGGATTCCGATAGAAAAGTTAACTTTTAATTTCTTCGATGTCGGTGAGGGCTGTCGATTCTAAGTCATCGATTACTAATTGGTGTCAGGATCGAAGTAATGACTAGAGGTCTTATCTATTGTCACAAATCTGTCTAGATTAGCATGGTCATATTTAGTTAAGGTTTGTGCTTGAAATATCGACTCGTTTCTTCTTTTGTTCGGCGGTTAAACCAACGTGCGGACACCTTTTTTCATGCGATGTTCGTTGATGAGGATGTTCTGAACACCGCCATATAAGATCAATGTGACCTTAGCTGAATGTCTAATGATCACTCTTCGGTCAGCAAAAACTAGATCTTTGACTTGTTTCGCATTTACGTTGGTGTGGGACGTGAATGGTCGTTCTTCGCGATGTTCTCCTTCTGTGTATGTTCTGCCAAATTTAAATTGCTTGTACCAGCATACAACTGTAGAATATGAAGAGGCACAATCCTCTAATGTTTCCATCAAGTCGGCGTGTATGTCTTTGGTAGACATTTGTTTCAGGCAGCAGCATTAGAAGATGGCTCTGAAGTCGTTTTTCTCAATTTTCGTGTTAACTGTCTGATTATTCTTATTCAAATAAATGTAGCTCCAAACTATGACGGTATATTCAGATCAGTTTTTTACCTGTAACTATAGAAGAATCACATTTGAGAAAGCATGGATGGAATTAACTGTTTGAGTCCTTCATATATCGCGCCTCATCCCGCTAGCCAACTTGAGAGACTACCGCGGTTAGGAATGATGTGTGGTGAGCTTAAACAGTTAGCTCCACCAATGCTCTCTCAAATGTGAGTCTTCTATACTGAGGGCTTCAGATCGCTTCCTTATCTATTTTTAGATTTTTGTGACCACTACAAATCACCAATTATATCATTATTTTTGGATCAGCCCTCATATTATAAATCTCAAATTTATATTTCACTTGGCATTATGAAAAAGGTATTAGATATCAAAATCTACAGTGTTCGAATTTATAAAGTTTAACTTTGAATTTCACGGAATTAGAAAAAAATTGCAATTTATGTAAAGATGACACAAATTTCCAACATTTTCTCCTTTGTAACAAAATAAAATTGTTTTCAAAATTATTATTCAACTAATGTAGTTGTATTGTTTAAAGTGTATGTGATTCGAATGGCCACCGGAACTCCACTGCTGTAGCATCATTGACTATGGTTGAGACAGTAACAACAACAACAACAAAACCAAGGTTGATCCAAAACTATACAAACAATTACCACATGATATTAAAATGATTTAAATTGTAATTTTTGTAGTGGGAATGGTGAATTATGGCCACAATCGACTAGAAACACCATCGATCCATTATTATCAAACGATAAAGATCCCGAGTATATATTTGAATTAAATCATTGAAGTTATTAAAATTTTAATTAATAAAAAACAATTTTTCCAGAACCAAAGTTTAATTGAGTAAATATTTTAGCGAAATTTCCGGCCTAAATAAAGTGTTCCGAAAATCGACGGAAAATCAATACAAAAAAAAAATACATTATAACGAATTTCTTTTATAAAATATAGAAATTTTTGTCATTTATATTATAAGTAATTATTAATAAATGTTTTTATTAGAAAATTTCATTTGGAATTAATAATAAATTTGGGAAAGCGTCTTTTTCTCGGTTCAACCTAAAGAGAGGGGCATTGGAAAATAAATACCTGTTCGACTACATTCCATTGTATTGAATCGACCTTAAATTATTATTACATAAAGACTATTATTGAATAAAGTGGGCTTAACAATGAGTCACACAGGTAACTTAAGTTACTTAGTCAACAGTCGCCATATACACCTGTTGCAGCCATACGAGTACAATATGGCATAGATTTATATAATTTTTTTTTTTTAAATAAATATTTAATATCTAAAAGATGTAAAATTTATAATAATAATTTAGATTTCTTAAAAATAAACATCACAAAAATACAAAATTTCGTAGAAATTCAAAAAAAATATGAAACAGTGCATATTAGTATTACTATTGTTAACTTTAGAGTTAACTAAATCGAATATAACATTCGATGGTGTTCAATGTGGTCAGATAAAGTGCCGAAGAGGTGAATATTGTTCAGATGTTGATGGTCGTTGTATGCAATGTTCGCAAATTTGCGATATAACAAAAATTAAAAGTTTCGAAAAACAATTATGCATCAACGAATGCCAAGGTAGGTACTATTAATTTCGCTTTTTCTTTCAATTAAAACGAATTTGAATACTTGAAAATTCTAAAATTTATCAACAAAATAAATATTTATTTAATAAAAATTTACAATATCAGCATTAAATTATTTTATAAATAGGTAATTACGAAATTTGTTTGCAACGAAGCTTTGCGGTGGATTAAAATGGCGACTTTATGGTGCGCGCGCTCGTCATATTTAAAAAATTATAATAAATATAGAAATTGTTTCAAAATTATAATAACCCTTTGACAAATCGATTTCCAATTAACATAGTTATCATTAAATATACATAAATGCTAATTAGAATATTCGAATTTTTGTCGAATGAATAATGGAAATTATGACGACGGAATCGAGTACCTAATATTAATAAAATATGCAAATCAATGATATTTCAAATTATTATTCATTATTTAATAATAAAAATTTGGAAATTCTAGAATATACTCTTGGAAATTTAAGAAATTTATAATAGGAGACAAAACATAAGAGTTTTTAATATGAAGAGAAGAAGCTTGAGGCAAGAAGAACAATAATATTGTATTATAAATTTTTGATTAGAAGGAAACTCTATATCATAGTTGAACGAGTCTTTGTTGTTATTAATAGAGCCGGGATTTAGAATCTCCTTAATACGGGTATTTATCTTGAAATTGTGATGAGAAAAAATGAGAACCGTTTGATATTATTTTCATAGTTTTATTTATTTTTGGAAAAAAGCTTTGACCATATGGCTGATTTAATCGACAAACATTTTCCCATATACTTATAGGCCTATTCCAAAGAGTATAGAAAGATAAGCATAGGTTGGATGGGAATATTGTGTTGATGTTTGTACCTTGATAACGACTTACTAAGAGAAACACCTCAGTATCTGCCGGTTTTTAAAAAATAAAATGAAAAATCAAATATGACACCAAAATTAAAAGTGTGACAAAAAAAATTACTAACTGGATATAGATATAAGCTAAGCAAGTGATGCTGATACAATTTTCTAAGATATAATTTCAATAATAGGCAAACTAAATAGAGCTAAGATATAAAAATTTGTATATGGGCCTTTATGTCACTTCCAGTTATTCCAGAACAACCCATAAATTTTCTTATTTCCAAATTCTCTGGAAAATTAGTTTATGCTACTTATTCTATAGCTATCCAAATTGAACAGTTGTCCCTCAATTGAAAATTTTCACTATACAATGATCTATTAAATAGAAAGAGGAATCACAGTTGTCTTGAAATAGAAGGTTTGATAATAACGTGCGTATTGTCAACAGTTTTTCATTACAAAATGGACTATCGGGGTAACACGAACTATTTAATATTTTTTCAAGATTTATAGTGAAGGTGATAGAAGTTCTATAGCAACTACGATTTGTCATTTCATAAACTCTACAACTAAAATCAATTAGGGGAGACTGCGGCAGTACTGTCTGAACTCAGCACCTCATCTATGTAATTGCAAAATCATCATAACCTTAATCGATAGGTTTTCGTTAGGTCACTTAAGGTCCGATAATTTTTTCGTTAGGTCCTCTATGGTTTTTGAAAAAATAATAAATATTAATTAAATTAATTAATGTATTCTTGAATAGTAACAAGGTATACAAAAGATTTATTATCTCAACATGCGTACTTTTACGTGCGTATTTTCAACATTTCTCGTGTGACCACTCCCATTTGAAACAATTTTTCTCTACAAGATTTTTGCAAGGCACGTAGTACGTGGGTAAAAGTACGTTATGTGTGTCCTGGCACATAGGCGTAGAATCATAGAGAGTGATAAAAACAACCCTCTTCTACCTGAAATTTTATAACTATTCCCACGATACGTACGTAGTACGTGCGTAAAAGTACGCTGTGTGTGTTTTAGCCGTGGGGTCTTCATAAAAAAAAGAAGGTGGTGATAAATTGATCACACCGAAAACTCAAAAAAATCTTGTTAGTGGATCTATCTTATAAAAAAAAGAACGAAAAAATTGTCATGTGTTTGAAAAGAAAATAATTATTTTTGAAAATGTGCTTTTCCTTTTTTTTTCTCTTCGTAAGGTGATATCAAGATAAAAATATTAATCCAACTTTCCCGAGAGGCATCCGACCCATATCGTGCTATACTCTAATGTTTATACAAAAGTAAAACATTTTCCATGCATGGTATTTCTAAATATAAATTTCAAGTCAATTGATTTCCTGTCATATAATCAAACGACTTTAAAAATTTTTTTTTGTATACTTATTTTGGAAATTGATTTTGAAAAATTTATTTTTATTTATAATTTTTTTTCTGTACAATTTCCATCAGTTTTCTCTAAATATACGTCAACTAGTGTCTATTGTTCATCCAGATGTCCATTAGTGAAAATTACACATTATACAAAATTGAAATCGGACGATGGAAATAGAGAGTAGATGATATAACATGATAATAATTAGATTATATTCGAGTCAAGTTGATTGAATAAAAACTTGATTCCTTATCAAATTATTGAAATATTTTATTTTACATAACAAAAGTCTTATCAACAATAATTCAATATAATATATTAGTTGAAACAATATGTACGACTACTCTTATCAAAATTTTTGTCAGGATTTATTTGGTTTATTATTGTGAAATAACAGTTTAAAAATAAATTTCATTGGAATTATATTTAATGATTAATTAAAATAATATTCTAATTATCGACCGCAATTATAATAAAATAATTCAAAATGTAGATATGTTAATTTACTTTTTCTTGGTTTTAACATTATCTCAACGCTTTTATCAATTTTGTTTTTCGTCATTTATTAATCTAATTTCTTTTTTAACATAAAAATTCAGAAATTCTTAATAGACTGCAAGTTTAATTAAATTCTTTATTAAAATTTGCATAATTTAAATTATAAAAAATAAGGTTTGACTTACAACAGAAACTAATCGCGTCAACTTCTACAAAATTCATAATAATTAGGAAGTGAAAATTTTATATTCTATTTTATATCCGGTGATCCATTTAATCTGACCAAAAGATTATGAAAAATACAATTTTTTCTACGCTCAATTGAATGTAGAAAAAAAAGGGACAAAATTCCCAGTACTTTTGGCTTTGCACAGTTCAATGGACCACCCATTATAATTCACAATAATAGTTATCTAATAAAATCGTTATAATTAATGGACTTGTTTGATAAATTTAGAATATCGACATTATTCTATGGTTCTGCGAACTTTGGAGCTTTCAACTTTTTAAAACAACAATTCTAAATTTACTTTCACATTACAGAATATATTTGAACTTTATGTTTAATTTTGATATTAAATAAAACAAAAATGTACTATTCTAATATAGTAGAATCATGATCTTTTACTATCAATTTTTTACTTTCAATATCTACCGGGAAATATGAAAATAGATAGTATCACTTTCAAATACATAACTACATGGACCATGAGTAATGATAATGATACACAGAACAAGAGTGAATTTCTCTAATGAAAATAATAAGATTTAACTAAATAAACCTTATGTACCAAAAGTTGATACTAACTGAGATACAGGTTGTCAAAGTTAATTGTTTCTCTCGATTTTTCCTCATAACTACAGAACACATTTTAATATAGGCACAAAATTTGATATGTATGACTCTAAATCATCATAACATTTTTATACTGCACTGTATATTTATTTTCAATAGATATCATCAATTGAACATATTTCTCACGTAAAAATGTCCTATTGATGGATGCGCTGATACGTGCTACCGTTTCCAAGATATTTGCATTCAATGACATCAGTTTTTTCCTTTTAAACAATCTGGGTGCATACTCCTATTGTAGGTTTTTCGAAATGGAAATTGGAATAAAAATATAACGACACCTTTCACGATAGTAGTATTTAATAGTAAATAAAAAAACAAGTTTCAGAAAATGACAATTCCTGCACGAGACCAAGTTTAAAAAATGAGCGTGCAGTGCGAGCTTTTTCAATGGTCGATTGCAGGAATTGTCTTTTGAAACGAGCTTTTTTGTACTATTTTTTTCTATTTTGCACATTTTTTTCTGATAAAAATTGAACTCTTGAAATTTGGGGAATTTTGCTTTAATAATTATTAATAAACCACTCCTTTCTCATAAAAGCAGTCCTTTTGTTACCTCAACAACGCTATTATAGACGCAAAATAGAAAAAATCATTTTTTTTATTTTAGGTCTATAAAGACTCCAATATGGACGCCATTTGGGTTTCATAATGAGAATTTTTATAGCACCCAAATTGCTTTAAGCAACCCATTTTTTTTTTGAGGTTGTTAGCCTCCTATGATATACTCACAAATCAAACGTCAAATTCAAAAAAATGCATTGAATTTGAATGTTTTTGTTTATTAGTCCAACAACAAGATGGCTGACAATAAATTTCCTAAATATAAAATCCCGGTATCGGACCAATTTTTGATTTAAAAAGGGCAAAATATAAAAAATAGTGATACTCGTTTCATAAGGCTATTTGTCGCACTCGTCCGTTAAAAAACTCGTCGCTTCGCTTCTCGTTTCTTAAACTTCGACTCGTACGACAAAATCATGCCTTATGATTATGAAACCAGTATCTTAATGTACTATTTCAAAGTTAAGAACAAAAGAACCATCAATAGAAAAAAATTGTTTGTCTTCGATTTCAAATAGTAATTTGAGGTGGTCACATAACGAGGGGACTGTTAACTTTGAATGCGAATATCTTAGAAACGGTAACATGTATCAAAATTCAGAAAGTTAACTTTTTTTATGTAAAAAATATAGTGAAATACAGTACCCATAAGAAATAAATATACAGTGAGGCACAAAAAAAGTTATGATGATTTATTTAGAGTCATATAAAGTGGCGCAGATGGTGGCACCCTACTAGATATTGGTGATGTGCTAATAAATTTGAGTTTCTTGATCCCCCATACCAAATTTTGTGCCTATATTAAAATGCGTTCGGTAGTTATGCGCAGATATGGAGAAAAAAAATTAACTTTGACACCCTGTATCTCGATTAGTGACTTTTGGTATAAGGTAAATTCAGTTGAATCTTATTATTTTTATATAAAAAGTTTACTCTTGCTCTGTGTACCATTACTTGTGGTTCATCCTGTATAGAAAATAGAATATTCATAGAATCGAATACTCAAAATAAATATTTTGAATATCCATTTTTCAAAAGAATTATTGGTATGCTCAATAAGAAAAAAACAATACGATTTTTTCCACCTTTTCCATTATTTATTAATATGATACTTTCGATTTATACAAGAATCTTGGCTTATTATAGAATCGTACCATAAAAGTTTTACAATGAAACAGTCGAGGTGTGAATTATTATACCTCAAAAAGAGGGACGAAATAGCGAATTAGATGATAAAAGAAAAACTTTTTACTCAAACAATTCCATTAAAAGTTTGGTTTTTTGTTAAACGAAGAGACGAAAGGAACTACTTTTTCTAAGAAAAACGAAATGTAAATTAGATTTATTGCATTTATTACTTTTTATTGTAATAATAATAATAATAATAATTGAATAAGTATAACCATAAAATTGTTATCTAAAATTTTTGTTTAAATAATTAAATATTTAATATATAAGAGAAAACATAACTATAATGATTTTTTCTCATCAATTTCAATTTAACATTCCAGATTACTTGCATGATGCACGTTATATACAAAAGAACGAGTTCGGTAATGGCAATGAAAACTTAAAAGGTAATTATATTTTTTATTTGTTTGAATAAAAATTTATTAATATTAATATGAAATTAAAAAAAAAAAACAATTTCAGTAACCGTCCAAAAATTACAATACATGATCACAATAACATTAACATTAGTTTGTTTTATGTTAATTGCTCTAGTTTCGGTATTAATTTTTCAATTATATCGTTGGAAACAAAAGAAACAAATCACAATGTCGACAATTAAGTGTAAAATTTTTCGAAAAGTACGTACAAAAATATCTTAAGCTTGATATAACTTTTCAAAAATATTATTATTATAGAAATGTAGCGATTCCAATACAACAACGGATAAAACTCAAACAAATCAAGATCAACAAATAACAACAAGAACAACAACAACAACTGGACGACCGGATTTACGTTTAGAAATACCAAATCAAACAAATCAATCTGATAATAGTCCAGTTACTATGACTACATCAATCAGTCGACGACCAGCTGAAGATAGCACTTTAGATTATGCCTATGATAATCCGGCATTGGTAACTAGTCCTAGCCCTACAAAGCCCAATGATGGTGGTACTTTTCATTAATTATTTACATTCTACTTCTCCTTTTCCAATCTCTACTAATTTTCCTATAAGAAATTCTTTTCTTTTATTCGTACTCGCAACTTTCATTTAGAAAATTACTATACAGACTGTACCAAATAAGAATTTAGGATCCACAGGTTCAAAGCATTGTGGTAAAGAAAATAAAAAATATTGTGACATCTAAGGACTATTTTGGCGTTGAAATGCTTCGTGCACCAAAATATACAAAATCGAAGTCACTTATGAGAATTTCTTTTCATTTTTAACAATTATGTAGCTTGTTGGAGTGTCACATATAATAGAAATTCGACATATCGTTTTTCCAATTTCCCAATTTATTTTGGAAAATATCAGCTGATACAAAATAAATGAACTTCAGTTGTAAAGATAATAGTGTAAAAACAATCTAGACCCTGCACGATGTCAGTAAAATAGAAAGAGGAGAGCAACTGTTTTAAAATAAACAAATTAAAGTTTGTTGTTCTTTTATTTTGCTGACTTGTTCGGTCAATCGATAAGGTTATTTATTTACTACGACTACTACGGCTCAGGTTCATTCATATTTCATAATGAAATATTTCCGGATGCAATTGGAAAATTATAAATTGGAAACTTATAAAGCAGAAGCAATATTTTCGGATCATTATTGAATAATATACCTATAGAAGATTCATATTTGAGAGAGCATGGGCGAAGCTAACTGTTTGGTCCCTCCACACACCGGCACCTCACTGCGATAGCCAGCTTAGTAGAGTGTGAGGTGTAATGTGTGTAGGTCTCAAACAGTTAACGCCGCCATACTCTCTCAAATATAAATCTTCTATACAACGTCCTAACAAGCTATACGTAATGTTTTGAAATCAAAATGAGTTTTCATCTAAACTGCATCAATTTTCCATCTTTCCTGAACAGCTACAAAAACAGAAATAGTCTTTTAGATATCATAATTCCAATACTCAAGTGATTTTCATTACATTACCCTTACTACAGCACCCTAAACATAGGAATCTTATAACCTTATTTGGTACAATCTGTATATTGCAAT
>JAZBGX010000969.1:0-17192 GCA_037414775.1 Zonitis immaculata | reverse complement strand
AATTGTCGAGAAATACACCAATCACTATGAAATTAGAAAAGAAAAAAGAGAGAGATACAACTTGTAGCTTTTATATTTCGAAATTACTGATGATTGTTTGATTACGTCAAAAAGGCAGTAATTTTCTTAATGGACACTTGAAAAAAAAGTCAAAGAAATTCCAATAAAACTGTCTTTTCAACAATGAAAAAGTGGACATAAAAAATACAGGATTTTATGCAGGAAAAAGCTGAAAGCTTTCATCTTTGTTGATAGAAGCTTGTGTCTCGATTAAAAGACTAAACCGAATATATCGATTATCTGTAATATGTCGCTTCTAAGTACCATTGAAATAACAATTATTTTTCCCTATTGTTGGAAATAACGAATCAATTCGTTTTAATAAAACGAACTTGTTTTTGTTCAATTATTATATGAATGTGCGCTTTGAATATCAATGAGTTCAGCAAGTTGAATAGAAAAATGTCAAACCACACCAAAAAAATTATAATAACTCACCGTATATTTTCAAGCCAATTAAACCAAATTTTCTCATATTGTTTCGGTTCAATCGAGATCACATTATTACGTACTAAATCAGTTGCTTTTCTAGCCATTTCTGTACAGTTTATAAACCATTGTGGCTTAACTAAATATTCAATAATATCTTTTGAACGACTACAAATTGGTAGTATCATTTTATGATTTTTTTTATCTCGAAATAATTTCAATCGATTTAATTCATCTATGAAAATATTACGAGCGTCGAATCGACGGATACCGGCAAATTCACCGCATAAATTTGTTAAATTGCCATTTTCATCGATTATTTGTAAATTATCTAAAGAATGTTTTTTGCCTATTCGAAAATCGACAGGATCATGAGCTGGAGTCACTTTTACTGCACCTTTATCATAATAAATTTTCAAATATTATTATTATTTATATTGTGAAATAGCAAAGAATACCAACCAGTTCCAAATTCGGGATTTACAAAGTCATCGCAAATAATTGGAATTGTTTGCTTTCGGAATGGATGCCATAAATAACGTCCAATATAGCGTCGATAACGTTCATCTTTTGGATTCACAGCTACAGCTACATCGCCCAAGATCGTTTCAGGACGTGTCGTTGCCACCACCAATTCTTCATCTAAATCATTGATAACCGGGTAAAAAAAAATTATAATCTTCTTGTAATTTATTTTCATTGATAATAATCACCCGAATCGGTTAGTTTATAAGCGAAATATATTAAAACACCAAATTCAATCGATTTTTCATAACCGGGTATTGTTATTTGTGTAGGACCATCAAGTTCAGTATGTTCAACTTCAATATCGGAAATTGCCGATTGTAAAATACAAGACCAATTGACTAAATGATCAGCCCTATAAATAAGTCCCATATCAAAAAGTCGGATAAAGGCCTCTGTTACAGCACGAGATTGTTTCGGGTCCATTGTAAAGACCTCCCGGGACCAATCTAAACTAACACCGAGACGACGCAATTGCTCCCCTATAATATTCAAATAATTAACCGAAATATTAACAAAACATATCAATCAAACCTATAATTTTTGATTTTTGATTTTTCCATTCCCAAATATATTCCTGGAATTTCTCTCTACCAATATCATGTCTAGTTTGATTATTCTCTTTCCATAAACATTTCTCAACAATTACTTGTGTAGCAATACCGGCATGATCAATTCCAGGAATCCAGACAGTCTCGTATCCTTGCATCTGTTTCCTAAATTATTACAACAGAAAGTACAGCCAACATTAATTATTTCATGTTAAATTGTTAACTAAACATCATTAATCATTCAATACAATCATATAATTCACTATATGTCTCTTATGGTCTGTCGTTTTTAGATTAACTGAGACTGCCTCATTTTATCAATCATTACAAACAATATTGTGAGAATTACCAAAAAAAAGCATTCAACTCTACAGAACAATACCAACTTTAAATTCTAATAACAAAATAGAAAGAGCTATGAATGGACTTTTCCAGACATCATTCGATTCTAAGGATTATGATATGATATTAAAGTAATTTGGCAACGGATTGAGATATACAGTGAACGAACAAAACAAAACAAAAAAAACACAACATTATTTGTAATGAAACTTGATTTTCTAGATCTGAAAGTAATGGAAAATCATCTAATCCAAAATGGATTTTCTTTGAAGATGAAAACCAATTCAAAATATAAAGGAGAAATTCGAGAATTTAAATGAATACTGATCCGATATCCTTATTAAAAGTACCAAGAATCAAACTGAACTATCAATGGTTATATTTGTTACTTATTGAAAGTAAGCCTACCATCGTATAATAACATCCTGAATTGTAGCAGTTAAAGCATGACCTAAATGTAAATTTCCTGTAATATTCGGTGGTGGTAGAATTAAACTAAACGGTTTATTCTGTATATTATTGGATTTGAAATAGCCAAATGGTGATATTTTCGGTTCTAATTCATTAGGCTGATATCCTCCACTCAAACCTAAAAAAAAACACAAATAATTCAAATTTACCAACACATTTCAGATTTCTTTAAACATAAATTTTAGCACCATCTAGTGATCAAATTTATAAATAATCAAGTAAACATACCGGAATTTTCAATTGAATTCGTTACAGTTCTATAATGTTGTTGTATAATAAGAATTTCATTTTTTCTTGCTCTATTTAGAATTAAATTATTATTTCTAACAAATTTCAACATTATCTATTTAAAATTAAGCGACCCAATTTAAGGTTATGATCGCTACCGCGAGAAAACCGTGCGCGAGATTAACGTATGTTCATCATAGTGACCCTAGATAGCGCCATTACTATAGAACATGATAGAACACTGTAGAATGTCAAATTTCTATCAAGCAATTTTTTGGTTATGTTGTGCTAATTTGAAAAAAATAACATTTTATAATTAAAATGAATATCTGTGGTAGATATTTGTTTAAAATTGGTCGAAATAATAATATTTCGCCATATTTTATCAATTGGACGAATCCGAAACGTAATTTTTCATCCAAAATTTCTAGAAATACTAAATCAATTGCCAAATTGGGTATAGCCGGTTTAACTGTAGGTGCTTTGGTTGGAACTGGATATTCTATACAACAAATGAATAAACCACAAACACATATTATAAATGAACAAACAACAATACCGATAGTTAGAAATTTACCAAAATTCGAGCCATCAAAAACAGTAATGAATAAATCAATGAAAACTCCAATAATACACGAATTGTTTTTTTTTTTTTAGATCAAATTTGATAATGATACTAGTGGATTAGAATTGACTTTATTCCAATACCAAACATGCCCGTTTTGTTGTAAAGTTCGAGCTTTTTTGGATTATTATGGTATTTCGTATAATGTAGTTGAAGTAGATCCTGTTTTAAAGCAATCGATTAAATGGTCACCTTATCAGAAAGTACCAATTCTAGTTGCTAAGATTAATGAAGGATATCAAGTATTTCATTCAGTATTAAATTTAATCTATCCATCAATTCTGATTTTTCTAGCCTTTAAATGATAGCAGTATGATTATGTCAGCACTTGCAACTTATCTAAAAGATAGAAGAGACCTTCCAGAAATTGTACAATATTATCCTAGTATTACATTCGCTGATGAAGATGGTAAAAGAAAGAGTGAAATCATGAATAAATATTTTTTAACAGTAGGACAAGCCGGCAATGATGCAAAAATTAAGTAACATTACTCTTGTTATATATTTTTTTTTTGTTTATTTGTAATATTTTATTTTTTTCTAGTGAAGAGAGAAAGTGGCGTAAATGGGTCGATAATGTGTTCGTTCATACATTATCACCGAATGTTTATCGAACACGTGAAGAAGCATTGCAAGCTTTCAATTGGTTTTCAACAGTTGGTGAATGGGATAAAAATTTCCCAACATGGGAACGTACTTTCATTATATATGTTGGTGCAACAGCTATGTGGTTGATTGGTAAACGTATAAAAAAACGTTATAATTTAAAAGACGACGTCCGTCAAAGTTTATACGATGAATGTAATTATTGGGTAAAAGCAATTAATAAAAAAGGTACACGATTTATGGGTGGTAATAAACCGAATTTGGCCGATTTATCAGTTTATGGTGTTTTATGTAGTATTGAAGGTTGTTTAGCGTTTCAAGATTTAATTCAAAATACAAAAATTAAAAATTGGTATTTTTCTATGAAAGAAGCTGTTAAAAATCATGATGGTGTTCATTTTATTTAATAAATATTTGTTCAAATGTTTTCTAAATAATAAATCAAGTTACAAATAATTGATTATTGATACTACTACATGGTAATTGTTGGAAATTCAATGAAAATCCTCTATTAGCAATATCGGGTGTACTAACTTCATTATCATTTGTAACAACAGTTAATATAAATGGTTTTGATGATGTTGTTACTGTTGGAAATTGATTACCACAAAAACGATCACCATTAATTGCAGTACCATTTGTATAATGTGGATTTGGTATAACAATAAAATCTGTTGTACAATTTTTACCAATTAAACTACCTGATGGTAAACCAGGTAATACCATTGCTAAAGCTGTATCATTACTGACAGTAAATGATGTTGGATCATTACCTTGATTCCATCGTATTGAACAATAACCAGGTTTCATTTGTACACAAACACCATAATTTTGATTGACCAATTGTCTAGTACCAGGACGTAACATATTATTACCAATATTGATCAAAGCACCATTCAAAGTAGTACCATAATTGAAACTATTAACAGTACCACTTAATGACATGTAATACATTAAACAACCGGTAGGTGCTAATGAATTGAAATAATTTATATCAAATAAATAATTAAATATTATTATCGATAATACCTAAAGTTGGACATTCACAAGCTAATTGTGTAATTTTGATATTCCATGATCGACTATAACTAATTGATGTATCGGTTGATATCATTATAACAATATCGCTATTTTTATTGAAATTAATATAAATATGTTGGCCGGTATTTTCACCACAAATTACCGGAACATTTGAAGCACCACCTGATATTATCAATGAATCAGTAATACAATTACCATTACCATCCGGTTGTGCTAGATTTAAACTTAAAAAATCCAAACGCACCTACAAAAAATTATTGAATATTTTCAATTATAAATTTTTGAATTTATTTTTTACTTGACAAATATCGGATGTACATTTTTTTATGGTAAATGTACAACTAGTTGAACCATCAATTGTATTTGGAAATCCAGGATTTGTAAAATATGTATTATTATAAGCCGATATATCACCACAAGTTGCTGTATCTAAAATTGTAAATTATCGAATAATTTAGATGATGTTTTGATTAAATTGGGCAACTTACAAATACAACAAACACCTCTGCCATTAGCACAAGTTGAAGCAATTGTACCATTAATATCGCGACATTCTCGTCTAGTATAACAAGTACCCATGAAACCTTCTAAAGATGTACAGACATCGTTGCGAAATCGGCCAATTGTAAACGGACCGAAAACTGGAAATGTCATCGTTTAAACAACAATATTTTCAATCATTATTATTATTATTATTACTTTTGGGGTGTCTGGAAGTTCCACTAGAATCACCGAAAGAACATACTGATATCAATAAAAATAAAATAGGAAACATTGTTATGACTTATAACGGATCTACTTTAGTTTTAATAAAAAATGTCAAAAAAAAATGATTCTTATAAAGTATTAGTGCTAATTGCTGTGTAAATATTAACTGTACTTAAATGTAATACTTAAGTCGCTAAATGCGACTTGAATCGAATTCGATAATGTTATGTAAATAATTCAAATGTTCCCATTTTGTTAGCTCTAATTCGTTTATTTATCATCCATATTGAAAAAATTGCAACAAAATGGCATATTGTTTTTTACAATGATAAGAATCTTCAATTTTATCAAAATCTATCAGTATTTTGAAAGAATTTGATTCATTTTATTGTTTCGAAAAAGCTGGTGATAATTGAATACACAGTTCTATAAACCGTTATTTAACGAAAACTTGTGATAATTAGAATACGGAATTTACAAAAAATTGTAATAAAGATGTTTTCATGTCATTATTATAATTCATTAGCAAAATGCATTCCAGGATAGTTGTACAATGTTTCTTTTTCTTCTATTATTCCAAATTAATCACAATAACACAATCGAGAAATGTAACTGAACGACAAGGAAAGTGTAAGTTATTTATGTTATTATTGAATTGATTTGTGTTATAATAATAAAAATTTAACTATATAGTCTTCGGTATTGGATTGGTTCGATTTGAAAATAGTATTTGTACTGGCCATGATGGTTTAATGGGTATTTGTTATACTAGACAACAATGTTCATCACTTGGTGGTGTCCGATCTGGAAGTTGTGCTAGTAATATTGGAGTTTGTTGCGTTTGTAAGTCCAATTCAAATTATATCGCGTTTATTCTTAACATATTTCTATAGTTCAAGCAAGTTGTGGTGGTGTCATCTCAAATAATAATACATATTTTGTAAGTCCAAATTTCCCAAATCGATATGCCGGCGGTTCACCATGTACATTAATTATAAAAAAATGCAATTCAAATATATGTCAAATACGTATCGATTTTCTAACATTCCGTTTAGCCGGGCCAGATGCAAATGGTAATTGTAATAATGATGCATTTTATGTTATTGGCGGTGCATCAACAATACCAGTAATATGTGGTGAAAATAATGGTCAACATATTTATGTTGATTTCAATGATGATAGTGATATACAATTAGTCATAAATACAAATAGTGCATTAACAACAATAACACGTTCATGGAATTTTAAAATTGCACAAATTGCATGCGATTGTCCAACACATGCACCAACAGGTTGTTTAATGTATTTCACATCATTATCGGGTACTGTACGTAGTTTCAATTATGGTAGTACTGGATTACAAAATGGTACTAGACAATTAACAAATGAAAATTATGGTGTTTGCATTGAAATGTTACCAGGATATTGTTCAATACAATGGAGTCAATCTAGTGGTGATCCATATTCATTTACTGTAACAAATGATACTTATATTGATGTTGGTAATATGGTGATTGGTACAGAAACAGCAGCACTGAATAATGGCAATTGTACAACTGATTTTGTTGTCATACCAAATCCTATTTATTTAAATGGTACACCAGCTAATACAGATCGGTTTTGTGGCAATGGTTTCATTCCTGTTACAAGTGACTATTTCTCAATATTCTTTAATCAATTTTTTTTTTTCATCATTTTTCTCTAAATATTTTAGCATCATCGAAACCTTTTGTTTTAACGGTCGTCACAAATGGAAATGAAACTGGTGATGTTGGCAATCGAGGATTCTCACTAATGTACACGCAATTACCATGCACGGGAGTCATGTTGGGTTGAAAACTACCTGAAATAAAAAACAAATATGTGTGATACTACATTAAATATATAAGTTTTAATTGATTATTGTATTTGTCTTCTAGAAGATAACCTAGCAAATTGTGCACTTCGATTTTTCGTTTAATTGATTATAGATAGCAGAACAATAGAAAAATTATTATTGATTTTTGATTGTTTTGTATTTTAATTTGATGATTTAAAGCTCTGATTGTTACAATAATTAGCTGTAGTTTTGAAAAGACCGCAATTTATTCTGTCAATTGTCATCTATCTGTCATCAAGTCGTACAAAAATTGTAAATTAATTTATTAAAATAATTTCTTCAATGGATTTTTTATAAAATCCTTTATCCACAAATAGTTCAATAATAATGTGAATAATATTTCCTACAACTAGGGTAATTGTAGTTGTTGTAATTCTTTTAATAATGGTATCGAACAATCAACATAACCTCAAACTTAACAATCAGGCTAATATATTTTGAAATAAGAAAAAAATTATATATAGATTACGAGATAGATTGAATATGATGGAATATGATTTCAATTCAATATCATTCCGTAAAGAAGTAGACTTTCATAATAAATGTTGTGGTGGTATGTTATGGTGTATACGAGATATATGTGGTATAATTTGTGCAATCCTAACATGGTTACTCATTTTATATGCTGAATTTGTTGTTATGTCAGTTATTTTAATACCAAGCGCATATCGATTTTATAGTATTGTTAATATCATCATATTTCAAACATGTGCTTTTTTAGCATTCACATCACATTTAAAAACAATGTTTACAGATCCAGTAAGTTAACATTATCGTAATTATTATTGATTGTTTTATTAAGTATTAAAATTGTTAGGGTGCAGTGCCAAAAGGAAATGCTACAAAAGAAATGATAAAACAAATGGGATTTAGAGAAGGTCAAGTGATATTTAAGTGCCCAAAATGTTGTAGCATTAAACCAGATCGTGCACATCATTGTTCTGTTTGTCAACGATGTATAAGAAAAATGGACCATCATTGTCCATGGGTTAATAATTGTGTCGGTGAAAATAATCAAAAATATTTTGTTTTATTTACTGTAAGTAAAAATTGAAAAACAATTTTGCTTGTATTGATTTTTTTTCTAATATTTTCTAGTTTTACATTGCTATATTATCATTACATGCATTATTCTTAGCAATTAATCAATTTCTAATGTGCATAAGACATGAATGGAAAGAATGTACGACTTATTCACCACCGGCTACCGTTGTACTATTATTATTCTTAATATTCGAAGCATTATTATTTGCTATTTTTACAATAGTTATGTTAGGTACCCAAGTACAAGCTATATGGAATGATGAGACTGGTATTGAACAATTGAAAAAAGAACAAGCTAGATGGGTAAAGAAATCTAGATGGAAAAGTATACAAGCTGTATTTGGTCGATTTTCGCTTTTTTGGCTATCACCATTCGCTAAACCTACACCAAAGTATAAAAATGAAGTTGATTTCTATTCAGTTTAATTTGAATTAAAAGAAGAAAAATGTAAGACTTGAATTAAATTTGTTTCTTTGTTTTGTTTTTTTTTTTAAGTGAAAACGTTAAACGTATCATTACAATTGTGATTATTATTGTTAAATTTATAATTTATTCATAGAACGTACTGTTTCATTTTGAACAGTAGTTATAAAGCTTGACAGGCAAAAAGTATTTATTTAACTCTAAACTTAATTTATACAATTTTTATTGGGTATTTATTTGGTAAAAATTAATAAAATCCTTTTAAAATTATTCTTTTTTTTTATTCATATAAACATATCAACAATGAACGATTTATATTTTCCATTACCAACCATAATTAGCATAATTTGAAGCATAAGTAAGATGGGAAACAGCAGGAGCTGCTGAATAAGCTACACCAATAGTAGCTGGTGCAGCAACAGTAGCATGTCCAACAGCTAAAGGAGCCGCAGCATAACCACTATGGTAGGTTACAGCAGGGGCAGCACTGTAACTGATGGCAGGAGCAGCACTATGATAACTGATGGTAGGAGCAGCACTATGATAACTGATGGCAGGAGCAGCGCTATAGGCTAATTGAGCAGGTTCAGCAATAGTGGTAGCTAATTTCAATCCAGGATTTGATACACGAATATCAGCTTTACGTACACTAGAGAATGGTGTGTCGATTGTTTTGGAGTAGGTTGAAATTTGTCCTAAATTACCAAAACTACGTAAAATATTTGATGATTGTGAAGTAATAGCAGCTGGTGCAGCAATTGCAGTTGGTGCATGATAAGAAACTGCCGGTGCTAAATTACCATAATAAGTACTGCCCAAAGTTGGAGC
The DNA here is from genome assembly GCA_037414775.1 of Zonitis immaculata. Lineage (NCBI taxonomy): Eukaryota > Metazoa > Arthropoda > Insecta > Coleoptera > Meloidae > Zonitis > Zonitis immaculata. The sequence goes on along the minus strand of JAZBGX010000969.1, from coordinate 7,431 downwards.
TGCAGCTGTGTAAGCTATTGCTGGGGCTGCAGGATATGTAATACCAAGATTACCAGCATTAGCGCAAGCTAATAATGCAAATAATACAACGAACTGTAATCAAAAAAAAATTAATAATGATAATTAAATTTTAATAATAACAATAATTATACCTTGGATGCCATTTTTGAATTCGTTAATACAAACAAAACAAATATTGAAGAATGAATGATAAAATTGAATTGGTTCTCAGAGCTTATATACGATTTTTTTCCCGTGTTGAGGGGGTGATTTTATCTTGATTGTAAATGAGACTATGCATTGCACCATCGAAAAACCTGTTGAACAAAAATACAAGGATATATTATTTTGAACAACAAAAGAAACGGTGATATTACATATGAGTAAATTAAAAATTTACCTGCTCCACATTGTTTCCTTTTTGTTTTTGCAAAGGTCAATAATGCAAGTATTACGCAATAAATGAAGCCTGAAAATTTCTTATGCCAAAATTCCAAGTATTGATTGACATTCAAATTGTAGAGAAACTGGTTTTTAAACCGAATATAGAAATCGAAAAGATTTTATTCATGAGTTTATTGAAAACAAGAAAGATTTAATACTCTGTGCCAGATTCATTGAAATATTATAAATTAGGGCCTTTGTTTGTATCTGGCCTACATTTAGGATCAGTGATTACGTAATTTATTTTCTTTACACAGATATTCCGAAAGTGGTTTGCCCTTTTGTTTTTGTATTTCAGTCGATTACTTGCATTGTTAGGTAATTAAAATTTTTATCTTTGATCAACTTTTATTCGATAAAGGATATAAAAAAAATCCTCGACACAAGAAAAAATGGTGGTGTTTTTTTTTTGATAAATTCCCATCTTCATTTACAATTTTTACGGAATTAGAGGGTACCTGTGAACAGAAATTGAATAGAATAACTATCCGAAATTTGAAAAAAAATCATATTCTCTAGAATAATCAGAATTACAAAACATAATTTGACAAATTTTCCCTTAACCAAAAAGATTCGAGACAACAATTTTGGTAGCCAATTCAAGTAACAGATTTTATTTGCTACAATTTTCTCGATTTCCATTATAGAATCTGGATACTGCATAAATTATTATTAAAGTCGTAGCTTGATTCTATAAATAATAATACTATTTTATTTGTTAGATAAAAGATAAAATTCAAATATACATAAATAAAATTCCACTTTGTGCTTTTTCATAATTATCCTAATTTATAATACAAATATTTACAATCAAAATCAATTAAATAAATTAATCATCTAATACAATAATATCGTGCTTCAATTCTCCTAATACAATCACATCATCATCCTCATCATCTACGACACTATCATTTCTACCATCAACACTTCCACTAACACTACCACCACCACCACCACCACTATCATTTGAAGTTTTTTCATTATCAATTTGTTTGTTACAATTCTCTTGTAAATGTGTACCATTTTTATCAATAATATCGTCATCGTTATTACAATTCATCAAACTTGTAGATATACTAGGATCTAAATTTAATGAATTACTCCCATCCTCATCATCATCATTTTGTGTATGAGTTTCAATATGCGGTTCAAATATATTCAAATGTTCATCAATATTATCATCATTAATTGCATTATAAAACGGTTTTGGTTTATGTCCGCGCACCGATCTACCAGTTTCTAAACTAATTGTTGATTTCTCAATAATATTATCATAATCAATTTTCTTTCTAACAACAATATCAGCACGTATAATATCTTCAAAATCAATTAAACCGTTTTGTGTTGCTCCACCTATTGGTGTTGTTGTTACAGTTGATGTAGTTGTTTTTATTTCAAATTCTTCATTATTATTTATTGATTCTTCCAAATCAACTTCAAAATCTTCATCATCACTCGACTGTTTTGCTATTGGATCATCTTCATCTTGTTGTTCCTCATCTTCATCGGCTAAACCAAAAAAATCGAATTCTGGTGGTGGTGCACGACGTTCACGTAAACTATAACGTTTAGCTGCTGGTTGTGATGATGTTTTATTATTGCTTGTTGTTGTTGTTGTTGTTGTAAATTCTGTATCGCTATCACTATCATTATCATCACTACTTTCATATCGTCGAGAACGTTTCCTTACCATTTCTTTTTCTTTATTTTTATGGAGTTCTCTATTTTTGTTTACTATCCTATCTTGCTATAGAATTATGTAGTGACGATCAATTCTTACAGTGTGGTTTCAAAATTTATACTGAAATTGAAGTAATTTTAAGAATATTAATAGTGAATCAATTAATTAAATCAATATAATAATACTCGATATTATTCAGTACATTTTTTCTTTTCAAATTCTAAAAATATATGAACAACCCCAAGCTGAAATGTCAACTGCTTAGGTTAACCCATAACTAATTGTAGTCCTACGTAAGCATTCTAGATAAGTAAAATTAATTATAAATCGCATTAAATCCATAATCATTTGAATGAAACAAATGTAAAAAAAACGTTTTTCAACTAACAACATTAATTTTCTACTGTAAACACGCTTATTTTCCAAAAAAGTACGTTTGAATATTTGGAAATATTAAAGATATGGTTGGAGAACCTGTAAATTTTGTAGTTGGTACTACTTGATCATAACATTTTTGAATTGTGAGGTTATGCATTAACTTATGTTTAGTTTTCAAAAAAAGCGGAAAATAATATTTTTTACCATTTTCAATAGCTCAAAATAATCATGGAATCTCAAGAAGATATAATACCGTCAACTCTATTGACAAGTGACGTTATATTACCAATAGGCAGTGAAACAATTCACAGAATATGTTCAGGCCAAGTAATCCAATAGTTATTATTGTTAACAATTCCACATGAAACAATTATTTTAGGTCGTTTTGAATCTAGCAACTGCAGTCAAAGAATTGGTAGAAAATGCCATAGATGCCGGTGCAACAATCATTAATATCCACCTTAAAGAATACGGTTCGGAATTAGTTGAAGTTGCCGATAATGGTAGTGGTGTTAAAAAAGAAAATTTCCAAGCTCTCAGTAAAATATTTTTTCTATAAAATATATAAAACGTTATAGTATATAAATGAAGGTTTTCAGCTTTAAAACATTATACATCGAAAATCCGTCAATTTAGCGATTTGGAAACGGTCAATACATTAGGTTTTCGTGGTGAAGCTTTAAGTTCATTATGTGCATTAGCTGATTTGAGTATATTAACGAAACATAAAAATGATGAACATGCTACAAAAATTTCTTATGATCATAATGGGAAAATTATTAAAGAAGATTTGAGTGCTCGCGAACAAGGTACTACAGTTAGTTTACAAAATTTATTTTCAACATTACCAGTAAGACGAAAAGAATTTACAAAAAATCTTAAACGAGAATTCAATAAAATGTGTCAATTGTTGTATGCGTATTGTTTAGTTTCGAAAGGAATCAAGTATGTTGTTTTATTGATAATTTCTTTCAATTATTATTGAAAAAAAATTGCAGGTTCTATTGTACAAATTTAAATAATGGATTGAAATCAACAATTGTCGCTACAGATGGTTTAAATACAGTTCGTGAAAATATTATTAATGTTTTTAGTGCAAAACAAATTTCTACATTAATTGATATAGAAATTATCCATCCGGATGATTCAATTTTAACGGAATATAATATTAAATTAATAGATTCGGAATTACCATTTGCATTTGAATTTATAATTTCAAGTGTAATGCATGGTAGTGGACGTAGTACAACAGATCGTCAATTTTTTTATATAAATTCCCGACCATTTGAACCAACTAAAATTATGCGTTTAATCAACGAAATTTACAAACAATACAATTCAAATCAATATCCATTTGTTTATCTCAATATTATTAGTAAAACTTCAATGGTGGATATTAATGTTTGTCCTGATAAAAGACAGATATTTTTCGAAAATGAACATTGTTTGTTAGCAATAATAAAAGCATCATTAATTGGAGCTTTTCAAAACTTTCCAAATACTTATAACGTACAGAATTTAGATATAACACAAAATACGTCGATTACATCATTCTTAAATACAAGTAATTCGGAGAGTCGTGGTAAAAGTTTGAAAAGAAGTGCTACCGATTGTAGTAATGAGAGTGGTGTTTATAAGAGAGGTAGTATTTTAGAGAGATTCCAAAAACGTTCGAAAACTGAAAATGATAAATATACAGTTGTTAGAGATGATAAGAAAAAATTAGATTTAGAAGAATCAGTTGTTGAAACAAAGATTGATTGTAAATTCACACCAATTAGAAGGCAACGATCAGAAAATATAATCGTTTCAAATAATTCTAGCAGTGATACAAAATTAACGAATGACGATGAAATAATTGATCGAAAATCTAAACATAATCAGTCTCCGATTAGAGAACTCGATCTAAAATTGGAAGAATTTGATGCTGATCTATTGAATGATAGTTTATCGAAAATCGAAGAATCCCTTATTAATGACAATTCTGAACGAATTAGTAAACCCGAAATTGATAAAACTGATATGGATAATATTGAAATTTCATTCGATTCGGCATCTACGACAATTCCACAACGTAAATCCATTCCTTATGACATCTCGATCGATAATATACGTGAATTATTAAAAGAAAAATCGATAAAATCGAAAGATAACGATATTATTGTACGTTATCGTAGTGAAATTAATCCGGAAAATAATAAAGCTGCTGAAGAGGAATTACAGAAACATTTTTCAAAAGATGATTTTCGAAAAATGTCAATTATTGGACAATTTAATTTAGGTTTTATTATAGCAAAATTCAATAATGATTTATTTATTATTGATCAACATGCATCTGATGAGAAATACAATTTTGAACAACTCGAAAGAAGTTGTGTTTTAGAAAAACAAGTTTTAATGAAGTATATGTTTTTTTTATTTGTTATTGTTGGTGTTAATATTTTATAATTCTGTTTTTAGTCCAAAACCATTAGAATTGACAGCAGGTAACGAAACTTTGTTGATTGAGAACGAAGAAATTTTCAAAAGTAATGGTTTCACTTTCAATATTGACCATTCAGCACCTTGTACAAGAAAAATCTCATTAACAGCAATACCTTGTAGTAAGAATTTTGTTTGTGGTAAAGACGATATCGACGAAATGTTGGCAATGTTACAAGTATCCTTATTATTTTTGTTTCTAACAAAAATTAAACCAATTCTTTCGTTTTTTTAAGGATGCGAATCATGTAATGTGTCGACCGTCAAGAATCCGGTCAATGTTAGCGTCCAGAGCTTGTCGTAAATCAATAATGATTGGTAAAGCACTATCAAAGAATGATATGAAAAAAGTATTAGAACATATGGGTGAAATTAATCAACCATGGGTGAATTTTCTATATTTTCTAGAAATTTTCAAAATTACTATAATCCATGTATATTTGTTTTAGAATTGTCCACATGGACGACCAACTATGCGTCATTTAATCAATTTAGATTTAATACATAAAGTCTAATTATTGTCGATAATAATTCGTTGATTTTTGAAGAAATTCATAAAAATTGTACAAATATTTTTATAATAATTGTTTATTTACCACTATTATTATTTATATGATTAGATTTTTTTTTGATAATTTTTTTATCAGCGATTATTATTGATAAGAAGCAAATTTGCACTTCCCTTGCAAAATATTTTCCTATAAATTGATAAGAATCGGAAAAATATTTATGATATTAAATACTGATTATGAGGAAAAAATTAAATTCTCGATTTTTTAGAAAATTTGTCAAATTGTTTGGTTTATCGATTTAATTGGAACAATTTTTTTTCCAAATCCTTATCAAAATTAGAAAACAAATAACTCAAAAAAAAAACTTTTATGACTGAATCAAAATTTTTCACATATCCTCACAAATAATTTGATACGAAACCAACATAGTCAAGACAATAGAATTACTGATATCGAAAAATCATGAGAAGAAAATAGTATGGATGTCGCAAGGCATCGTAAAAATTTACCATGAGCGTCTGGAAACAAGCTTAAAATGCTTCTACCTGTCCAATATTTGAAAATCTTAGAATCTCATATATCCAAACGTTACTTTAGAGTCAAAAGATGAGGATGCTCATTCTGGTCTGAGAAAAATTCGAGCACAGATGTGTCACAGTGTATTGAAAAGAGTCCATTGTCTGCTGTACATTAAAGGCATGCCTACATTCAACTAGAGTATTGTTGCTACATTTGCAGATGACACTGCGATTCTAGCCACTGGGTACTTCAGTTTTATAAGTTCTAATTAAATGATAATAAGTGATAATCGTGATATTTATTATACAGTTCAGTATTAAATAACAAAGTTAGAAGTGCATTATAATGTTGTTATTGTGTTTGTTAATAAATTTTCTAATTGCAACAGGTAAAGATTGCATTTTTGTGAGCAAAAAAATTGATTTCTAATTAAAAAATGCTATTCGAGGATGCCATCCTACCGTGAAAATTGTCAACGGTTCAAATGCTAAATTTGGTGAATTTCCATATGCGGTAATTAGATTTTAGTTTTCAATGAAATTTTTTGAATTGAGCCATTTTCCTCATTTTAGGTTTCTATCCGTTATAATAGCTGTCATGATTGTGGTGGATCCATTATTTCCAACAAATGGGTCCTAACAGCAGCCCATTGTATCCATCAAGAGTATTTGTTTTATTGTAGAATCAAAAAATTCTTATTAGAATCGTCTTCAATTTTACAGATATATCAATTTTGCATCGATCTTATACGGAACAATTTATCCTTACAATTGTCAATTGATCGAAAACAATGTTAAACGTGTAAAAAATGCAATTATCAATCCAAATTATCAAGATTTTGGTGCTCATTGGAATGATATCGCTCTAATTGAAGTCGATAAACCGTTCATATTTAATAATTTTATAGCACCAATTCCACTACCAAAACAAAATCAACAAGTACCAAGAAATCAACCATCAATTCTAATCGGTTGGGGTTATTCCTATACGAATGGTTATGTAATGCCAGTTTTACAGAAAGTCAATATTTTCGTGTTTCCTGATGATATTTGTGAACATTTTTTTAGTGTTAATATGTCGTTGACTTCGAATATTTGTGCCGGAATTCCAGGTGGAGGAAAAGGACAATGTTCTGTAATGAGTTTTTTTTTATTTTTGTAAACATTTTTTTTGCAATAAATCGATAATTTTATTAGGGTGACTCTGGTGGTGGTTTGACTATAAATGGAACTATTTTTGGAATTGTATCGTGGTCGGATAAACCTTGCACGATTACACCAGGAATGATGACGAAAGTGCCAACCTATCGTGATTGGATACGAAACATAACCGGCATTTAAATTCTATTCAATAAATTATATCATTAATATAAAAATGTATTTTTAAACCTCTATTTTAGTAAAAAAAGGATGAATG
>JAZBGX010000968.1:3667-14977 GCA_037414775.1 Zonitis immaculata | reverse complement strand
TGAGAATCATTCATATTTTAAGTCATCTTAACATTTATGGAAGCCTACTTTTGATTGATTTTCATACGAAATTGAAATTAATCTCATTCAAAATTTAGTGCCATTTTAAAAATTAAATTATGGTTTATAAGTTGTGACGGTTCATATATTCTTTTGTTTTGCTCAAAAATTTCATTTAATAGAATGGCAGCCCATATTTCTAATAACTAAAAAAAAAAAAAAATTATACAAAAAATACTTATTCGTTATAATCTAAATTGTTTTTTTTTTGATCGCCATCTAGTTGTCAACTGTATGAACTAATAATGGAAATACGTGTGACGTCATGTGTAAAATGGCATTTAATTAATTCAACTGAAAATAACTAGATGGCAATTATACATCAATTAATTATATAAAAAATGAGAACAAAATTTTTTTTTACAGGACTAGTACAAGTTTCAAATATATATCAAATAATACTTATTAATTTAATTATACAGATTATTTGGATTATTCGAAAATATCCAATATCTGTATAAAAAAAAAATGTTTCATTTTAATTCTATAAATATAGATATTTGTACAACATCTTGTCTAACTTATTATTAATTTTTCTTCTTATTACCGACAACTCCTACTTATTTCTATTTGTATTTTTCTTTCTTTCTCAATTTTCTGTATAATCTAACCACAATTTTACGTACAAATACTTTTAATAATTTATTACTTAATTAATAAAATTATCAAGTATCGATTACTTAATAGAAGAAGACGTTATGGTTTTATTTTGTTTCTTAACAAAAATAAAACAAAAAACGGATGTATTTGGCAGCGAAACGAATCCTAAATTCTAAGTACTTTCGATAATTAAAAAACAAAAAACTATCAATTAGGCAAGAAATAAATAATAAATTAATTTACGTTTATAATAAATAATGAGAATTATTGATTGAATATTTTGCTGTACCTTTTCCGAAATTCTTATTTTCTACACATAATTTTTCAAATTATTTCAGTTTCGATACACCTAATGTCGGTAATTTATAATGGACGATATGATATGGTGGTCCTACAGGACTTGTATTGCCTGGTGAATTATAAGTTGTTGCAGCTGCTGATACTAAATATAACAATAATAATAATAATAATCGATTATTCAAGATTTGAATAACAATTTTTGGTTAATATTACCACTAAAACTACCACCCCCACCACCGCCACCACCACATCCTCCTATACCACCGCCACCTGTTGTACCTGAACAAGCACGTCCACGTTTACGTCTTGGCAATATACCTTTACGTGCCATATAAAAACGTATCGTTGATATTGGTATATTAAATTGATCACTAACTGTTTGAAATGTTTGTCCACGTGTTATACATTCAGCAGCACGACGTAATTCTTCATCACTACGACGTATACGACGATTTGTTCCTGAACCCATTTCGGCTATACACAATAAATTTTTCAACAACTAGATTATAATATGGAAAAAAAAAAAAATACAAATACTAACCAGGACTACCATCATATTGACAAGAAACATTAGCAATTGCAAATTCTGGCGTTTTATTTAAATCATTTGTATTGATAGCATTGTCTTCTTCTAAAAATTCTGTATCCATTAAATCATTATCACCTTCATAATACGAATCATCCTCGCCACCTTCTTCTTTATAATCACCATCATCTAATTACAAAAAAAAAAAATTAACAGTAATTGAAATAGAATAATTATATAAAAAAGACCTTTAATTGGCATACCATCATTTGAATCACATTCCGATGATGATTGATTATTACCACTTTCCGATGAACCGCCATCATATCGATCGTCTTTCTTAAAATTCGACTCCATTTGTGTACGTAATGAATCATTTTGTAATTTACATTCAGAACTTGCACTACTTTGGACTGGTTTATTCTATAAATAAATCAATCGATTTAATTCATAAAAATTAAGAAATAACCTCTTGTATATAATATTATCTACCTGCGATTTGAGAGCTCCAAATTGTTGTTGATTTAATAATTGATCAGATCCGCATAATCCACGAATTTGCAAGGCCTCTGCAGATTTCAATAATGAAGGTAGATCATCCTGAGTTACGTTTACTTCACCTTTGTACATGAAATCGACCAGAGATTGCATCTCTTGAAATCTAACAACAAATTATTATCAAAAATTTTTTATAAACAAAACAAAAACAAAAGAAATTACTTCATATCTTTCATGAAAATGATTGGATGTTGACATGGATTATCCAATAATAATTTTTCAAAATATGTCGAACATGCTGATAAAACAACTTTATGACATTTCAACATTTCATTTTCACATGCTAATGTAACATCAACAAAATGTTCCGAATTTAATAATTTTGGAAATGCATTCTGTAAATTCGATTGATAACTATTCCAACGAACACAAAATTGTTGTGGTGGTGGTTGTTGTTGTTGTTGTGTTGCTGTTGTTGTTGTAGTTGTTGTAGCTGATGGTATAGTTGTTTGTGTTGTTGTAGTAGCAACATTCGATCCTGATGATAATGGTGTTGTTGTTGTTGTTGTTGCTGTTGATATTCCTGGATTTGTTGAGGCCATTTTTTATTTATTTGTTGTTTTGTTCAATTCACATAAAAAAGATATTCTCAGAAAATCTTATCAATAATCACCATTATTATAAATATTATCATTATATTGATCAAGTAAAGGCAATTTTATTGTAAATTTCAAATGTATAGATGAATAAAAAAATATTTCCCGTATAATTCTTCAAAATCTAAAACAAACAACAATAAAAAAATAAATAATAATAATTATATAATTAATTTCGAAAAATTAAAAATTAAAAAATTGACCGCCATTTTGTTCAATCAACAACAATTAAGCCAACCGTAATTTTTTTAAACAAAATAATTCCCAAATTTATTTAAACAATTTCTATATAAACAAATAAAATAGAGCAATTGGTATGTCGAATAAACAAAAATAAACAAATAAATAAACAATCAGAATAATAAATAAACATTAATTACGGCCATATTGTTGATTTTGTTTTATATAGCCAACCGTTATTATTGCAATACAACTCGTAAAAAACCCTAGAATTTGTTTAAATAATTGGTTGTTGTTGTTTTTTTTGTAATTTCCAGGAAATCTTCCAAATATTCGAGGAAAATCCGCCAAAACTGATGAGAAATCATGCCGGTAACATGTAAAATCGAATTTTCTACTATACAAACATAACCTAACAAAATAAAATACAATCCTAAATAAAAAAAAATATTTTTAAATAATTTTCAACAAAAGAAATTGATTAATTCGAAGGAAACACTATCGATAATTCATTGATGCAAAGAAATTATTGTAATTTTCTATTTTTGTTTTTTTTTTTTTGGTAATCCGGTAATTTTAGAAAATTCTAATAAGAAAATTTCGGTATACCAAAATTTCCAATTATTAATAAATAAATGTTTGATTTTTTCAATAAAAAATAATAATTATTATTAAAAACGAAGCATCGCCATATTGGTTAACCCCTAAATAATCATCGCTGAAAAAATAATGTAATAAAAACAATATTTCGAGGGTTATTTCTAAATGAAATAAATTAAACAATCGAGATAATAATAAATTGAATAAATACCTTGTTATTATCAATAAATAATGTACTTAAACACACACATACACATGCACAAATAAATTAAATATATGATTTCAATTGAAAAATGCTGTAAAAAATCGATCAGTATAAGAGAGAAGAGGAAAAACTTTTATAATGCAAAATGTTCACTTAAATAATTATATTGCTATGTAAGTAACAATCAACGACTTGACTTTATATAAACGTTTCTATCATAAAACATAGAAATCGTATTGGAAACAATTATTAAACGTACGTCGTTACTATATCTATCTTACAATATTTACTTTCTGTTTTGTTGGGAAGAGTGAACGAATAGAGAGCGAGATCCAGGGGGTGTTCTATTCAATTTAAATTATAAACAAGGCAGGCTATGAACGACGGTCTTTTATTATTTTTCATTATTATTACCAACAGTAGAAACGCAAAATCGACAATATTAAACAATTGAAAGATGACTTACCACCGATTGTTTTTTTACGATTTTCAATGGTTTTTTTTCCCCCCGATAAAAAGAATTTCCCGAAAAGTTTCCAATCAACCGACACAATATTAAAACAAATTTAAAAAAAAAAATACAACAACGTGCTAACAATTCTAAATATAATTATTTATATATATATAGAACCCCGCGCCATTTGCAATTTTACCGGCTTGGTACACTCCCTGACTTTAATAATCAACATTAAATATTATCCCCCTCTATCTAAGGGTTGTATTTAACCAAAAAAAATTATATATATGTATATAACAACCCTATCAAGAATACTATATACGCTTTCATCTCGCAAAAATCACAATTTCGATAATAATTGGGAGAAGAAGGAAAAAAAATTGATAATCTAAATATTTTATTATTATCGTAATGATAATTATTATTATTAATAAATTTTTGTGGATGAGTGTACTGTAAACAATTGAATGTCGACAAATATATAAGGGCGGCAACTGTGAATTTACATAAAAATTTCGTTAGGGATAGATATGCGTCAGAAAAATTATTAAATGCGTCATCTCGAACCAAAGCGTCGCGACGCTCTATTAAAACAATCCGATGACGTAAATAACAACAAATTATTAATAAACTATGCGATAGAAAAAAGTAACAATAATAAATAAAATTATTTATCAGTATTAATTTTAACTGAAATTAAACGTAATTCTAAACTAATTAATTTATTAATCAATGGACGAATTTCTATAGTTATTTAGCTCCTGTATTGTAACCTAACTTTTTTTATTGTTAGTAGAGAAATTTTGTAGATTTTATTAAAAAATAATTTACATTACCTTTAATTTAACGTTATTATCGTTGTGATATGGAAAATTGTTTTTATTCATTTTATTTATTTAAAAATAAAGCTTTAATAAATATCTCGCAATAAAAACAAAAAAATCAGCTTCAAACTCACTACCAACATTAATAGATTAGCACAAAATAGCCCTATTAACTATAATTAAACTACAATAACTGAAAATTTATTTGATACAATCGAAAATTATTGCGAGGAAATTTAATAATTGAGGCTTTTTCTATTTTATACTTGAGAAAATTGTATTTTATTTGGAAATGTTTGGTATTTTAGTACCAATTGTAATAATAAAAGTTACTAGAATTTTTATAAAATGGCGTATTTAGGAAACAAAAAAAACCAACAACAATGGATTCAAAATATATCGAATTGATAAAAATCAACTCGAATGAATATAAAAAATTGCCAAATTTCACATTAACTTATGGTTTTCAATCAACTAGATTCGGTAATTGTATAGCCGCTTTCAATAATCACATATTATGTTATTTAAATTTCTACGATGAAACACCGATGAAATACAAAGAAGAATTACAACGAATCTATCCAAATTCGATGTTAATTGAAGATAATTGTAGAATTGCAACAATTCTAACGAGATTATTCGAGAAAAATCCGAAATTCGATAGTAAATTGCCGATTTATTTGAAAGGAACACCATTCGAAATTGACGTATGGCAAACACTATTAACAATAAAATGTGGTGAAACTTTAAGTTATCAAGGTGTAGCTGTACGTATGGACAAACCAAAAGCAACACGTGCTGTAGCACGTGCCATTGCCAAAAACCATATAGCTTATTTTATACCATGCCATCGAGTTATAGCCAAAAATGGTTCGATACACAAATATGGCTCGGGACCGTTTCGAAAAGCAATGATGTTACGCGAAGAAGGTGCCATTTAAACACAACAAATAAGTATACATTCATACATATATTGTACTTATATATCGAAGTTCATATAATATATACTTCTTGTTTTTCTTTTTAATTGAATAATTTTTAAATTTTGTTTCATATTTTTTTTTCTTACAAAGTTCTGGTCCATCTCTACTATCACAGATTAAAAAAATCATTAATTTTTTACTTTAAAAACTAAAAACAAACGAAATTTGAGGAAAAAAAAACAAGATTAAATTGGATTTTTCTGTTTCAAAACAAAACACACAAAAATCCAATCCATTCTTTTCATTATTATAAAACTACTTAAAATAATAATAATAATTAGAAAAAAAAAAACTATAATAAAACATTGCCAATTCCTTTATACATCGAAATAATTGGATAAAAATTCTAAATTTGCATCAATCCAATTATTTCGATTCAATATAATAATGATGTAAATAAATCTAAATAACGCCATCTAGTATTGTTATAATCAAATAAATCAAATCACGTGATTTCTTACAATAATTTTTAACCAATCATTTGTCAATACAGGCACGTAATTGACATTGCTAATGTCATTAATAAAAGCTAGATGGCGCTAAGACTATTTACATTTTTTGCTCTAAATATAACATATACATTTTTGCCATATATTGTTGTTATTATTATAATAATTAATTTTTGGCAATTATAATAATTTTTCTTGTTGTCTCTTTTGTCTATTTTTTTTTTTTTACAATAATATTTTACAAATATTTACAACATTTACAATAATTTGTTGAATTTTTGCGACTGCCCAATTGAGATTGTTCTTTTTTTTACACTGATGAAAATACATTAATTTTTACAAATTTTCCTTGAAGCACCTCCTCTTCAATGAATTTTTGTAATTAAATAATTCGGTTTATCGTTTAGATTTGATTCCAATTCATTCATGTTGTTGTAGTGCTTGGATAACGAAATATTGGTTCTGTTGTTACCATATCGGCAGATCTAGTTGCCGGTTTTGGTGGTAATTTCGGTGTAATCTCACCACCAGTTTGTTCATATCTTGACAATATTCTATAAGATAAACAAACAAAAAAAATAATTATATAATTAAAATGAAGAAAAAAGAAACAAATAAGAAGAAAAAATATGTACATTGTGCCTCCACCATTTGCATGTAATGACATTGTACGATTTGGTAATTGTGGTTGTCCAGTTGATACTCTACGTTTATGTAATTGTGACATATTTGTTGGTGTTAAACGTGGCATTGTACCACTACCACTTATATTATAGAAATTCGGACTATGACCAGATTCACGTCTAGGTGGTAATGGTGGCGGTGAACAATCTCTCATTAAATTCAAATCATTCAAACATGATGGTTTCATCTAATAAAAAAAATTAAAAAAAAAAAATGTAAATACTGTAAATTTTGAGAGAAATAATTTATACTAACTTGATGTGGTGAACTAATCTCAGGACTATCACGTCGTCTACGTGGTGGTAATGGCGGTGGCTGTGGTGGTGGTGTTAATGGTAAACGTGGACTATGCGGGTCATAACACAACGAATGTGGACCTGGTGAAGCTGGACTATGTGGTCCTGGACTATTCGAACCACCAGTTGAACTTTGACTGTGATGATTATAACGTTGTCTATTCGGGAAAAAAAATTACCAAATAAATGACGAATATAATAAATCAAAAAAATCGATTTACAAATGTGGTGGTGCTGATGGTACAATTGGTGGTGGTGGTGGTGGTGGATTTCGAAATGTTGATGTTGTTGACATAATTGAACTAACACTAGGACTACGACTATGGCTTGGTTGAAACCAATTTTGATTTGGTGGTGTTGTTGTTGCTGCTGCTGCTGTTGTCGATGATGTTGTTGATGTTGGTGTAATTGGTGATAAAGCCGGACTATTCTGTCCAGTATTATTTGAATTATTACTACAACCCAATTGTACAGAAGCAAATACACTAAAATCATCGGATTTTGTTGATGAATCATCACTTTTCAAATCACTCGATGTTGTTGTTGTTGTTTCAGTTTTAATATTTGATGAATTCAATGTTGAATTGATTGCATTATTTAAAGCATTAGCAACGAGTTTATTTTTTGTAATTTTAATACCGGGACTTTTCAAATTCAATTGTGGCCATTTTCTTGGTGATTTTTTCGGTTGTTTACAACCTCTCGGTTCAATATCAATTGATTTATCAAATAAATAATTACTAATTTCTGTATCGGTTAGTTCACCAAATGGATTTAAATTTTCTAGAAAATTCCTAATTTTCGGTTCAACATTAAAACAATACGGTTGATTTTGATATTGTTGTATTTCACTTGTTATTTCAGCTACTTTACGTCGTTTGAAGAAATTGATTAATTTCGTATTTGGTATAAAATCGGGATTGCCTTCTTCTATATGTAATATATTTGTTAAATACATTCCTAGAAATGGTACACATGGTGGATTGATTGAACGTAATTTTTCTTGGTATTTTTTAAAATGATCATCGGCACGATATTCTTCTAAGGCTTTCTTATTTTGTGGTGTTATCGATTGAAATGTTTGTTTTAAACGATGTACAGATGCTGAAAAACATGCTGATACTATCGATAATACACCATTGAAATTATTTATTTCATATAAAACAATCATTATTTCGATTATACGATTTACAATAGCAACACGTTCATCGAAATTCTCAGCTTCCACTATATTCTTCTCCAACCATCTAGTTACCTGGGAGAAAAACAAAACAACAATTAATTCGTATTTAGACAAAATTCAAACGAGAAAGCGAGAGAGAGAGATCAGGTGAGATCGAAATAGGAAAGCAAGATATCGTGTGAGAGAGATGAAGACAGGGTGGGAGGAGAATAGCGAGAGACATGGAGAAAAAGAGACAAATGATGGCAAATAGGGCAAGAGGGGAAAGGATAGATTTAGATCCAATAAATGCTGAGCCAAGCTCCGACTTACGTTTGTTGTATGTTTAATCATTTTCAATAAATTCGGACTACTTGTTTCTTTATCTTTTTTGGTCCATACAGAACCAACTAATTCCGATGGTTTAATTTGTCTATATAGATCAAATTCTAATATTGTTAATTGTCTAGCAATTTCAACAGGATGTAATGTTAATATACCATATTCATCTTCATTACATTGTATATGCCATTCAATTGGTGGTGGTGATTCACCGAATGCAAATTTTATATGACGTTGAGTATCATTTTCCATCTACAAAACAAAACAAAACAAAAAAAAAATGTATCAATATAATGGAGAATTGAAATAAACAAAACAAATTACTTTTCTTTGTAATATTTTCAAGACACTATCAACCCATTTTCGCATACTTTTCCCATTAACAGAATCAAGGAATGAACGTAATTTCTCTAATAAAGTCGGATCACGTTCGAAATCATAAAAATGTTGATCTACCCAATGTCTTAAAACATTCAATACACGAAATTGTATCGGTTGCATATATTCTTTACGATATTTCTTCCAATCTTCACGTTGATAATTCTTCTGTATTTTATTATCCAATTCATTATTATAACAACTTATTGTTGTTTGTATGGTAGTTGTTGTTGTTGTCATTGGATTATCTTGTTCATAAACAATAGATGGATCTGGTATATTGAAACGTTCAATTAATAAATCCAATAATTCATTTGGTGAACAAAACGAACGATATGTTGTTAGAAATGTTTTAACAAATTTCAAATCAGCATAAATATGATACGTTAAACGTTCAACTAATTTATAAATTGTTGCACCTTTAATTAATGGTACACCACCATTTTCGCGTTGTTCCAATATTATATTATCACTTGAATCGGGTTCGGAAAATTTATATAAATTTGTTGTTGGCAATTTTAATGGATGCTTTTTCTCTATATCACTTAATATACTATCTAATATACGTTCTAACATTGAACGTGTATTCAACATAACTAAATCCGACATCCATGAATTTTTCTCATCAATTGTTTTTGTACATAATATAACTGATGGTTGCATATGTCTTGGTGATATTTCAAAAGCATTTTTTATATCATCAGTATCATGATGATCGATCAATTCGATTTTACGTAAATAGAAACGTTCTTTCAATCTACATTCATAATGACTTTGATGATGGTGATGATGATGATGATGATGATGATGTATACTGCTTTGACGACGTGAATTCGGTTTACATAAAATTAATAAACCATCAAATAGAAAGACACGTCTATCTGTTAAACGTCGACTATTATTATTACTAATTTTCGTTAATATATCTTCACGTATAAATTCATTGCAACATTGTCCTAAATCTTTTGGATCCCAATTCTCAACTTTCTGTTCAATTTCATGTAATTTCTCTAAGGCAGCTTGTCGACGTTCACGTATTTGTAAAAATGGTGTTGTTAAATTATTACGTAAATAATAATTATTTATCGGTATACAACGTTTCAATTCAATTTCTAATGGTTTCAATAAACCTTCAACTTGTATTAATGTTTCACGATCTTCATAATTTGTCGATAAACCACGTAATAATGTTATATATTTCAAATAACTAAAACAATGCCGTATTGGTCCTTCTAATAATGATGGTAAATAATATTTTAATGCTAAACGCATGCCTTGACCGGCTGTTTGTAATGTTGTCTCAACTTCCGGTTTCGATAATAAATTATTTAATGTTTCACGACATTGTATTGCTGTTACATCACGTGCATATTTTATATAAACATCAAATTCAGCGGCTTCAGCTAATTCTTCAAAACACGAACCAATATAGGACATTTGATCTTGGGCCATTTCGATTACATCCTCTAAACTACCTAATAATGTATAAGTCAATTCGTATATATCCATTATATTGGAAAATATCAATTCAATCTCTAAAGGATCAGCATTCAATTTGATTATTTCCTCACTAAAACCATAAAAAAAAAATTACAACAATCATAAACAACAATTATTTAAAACAATTACCGGAAAACTTTAATCAACATATGCAATTCTTTAATATAAGCCTTCTCTGATGCTATCAATTCTCTTACAACTTCTTCATAAGTTAAACTAGTTCTAGGTGCTGATGAAACTAATAATGATTCGGTTGGTACTTCAGGTCCACCACCTTCATCTTGATAAAACATATCCATTAATGCCTAAAAACAACAATAGATATTAATCGAAATAGACAAATTTGTGCCAGATAATCTGAATTCTTGGAATCTCCAATTGTTTTCTAATTTATCAACAACAACAAAAAGCTAGCAGCTAATTGAATTAAATACCAATAATAATAATAATAATAATAATAATGCTACAATTGATAATTTGAAGAGAAAAATAATGAAAGCATGAAATGTTATGAGTGTTTTTTCGTCAAAATTTAATTGAATAAATTAATAAAAGCATGCATTTGCATATTATCATCACTAAAACCAATGACCAAAATAAAAAAAGACTG
>JAZBGX010000967.1:0-13749 GCA_037414775.1 Zonitis immaculata | reverse complement strand
ATAAAACTATATCTATCTATATACAATTATTATAATGAACTAGATAGAGATAGTGATAGGAACGTATATCGTTTTGTTATGTGTTTAGTCGAGTAAAGCGCGTCTGTCCAATCGCTAGTGTGATGGCGGCAGGACCACTTCAAAAAATGAGTCATTTTGTGATCAGTTGTTTAGTAGCGGTTGTGCGGTTAACGTCGTCGATTTTTTAACCGAAAAATCTAACCTGTTTCTCTCCATTATCATTATTATTATTATTATTTCCGAATTGTGTTGTTTGTAAACATATGAAAGTTTAAATGTATTTTTTTGTTATTTAATGTGAATTTTATTTAATTTAAATTAAATCAAACTGTTCATTCCATAATAATTGTGCTAAATTATGTTATTACGAAATTATTAAATAATTGTTAGTTTATTTAGAATTTTGTGATTGTTTTTCGTTCAACTAATAAACAATTAAGATCGAGGTATTTATATATTATTTATTGTTGTTGTTGTTGTATTATTTAAATATTTAAAAAATGAAACAAGTCATAATGGAGGTGGTTTCGTAGGTGTTTTATTTTTATTTTGAGTATTTTTTAAAAATTATTAAACCAATTAAACAAATAATTGAGAGAAAGCTCTTTTTTATAGATTTTGGTTTTCTTGATGATTTCCAATCATTCTATGTTGTTTTTGTTGTTTGTTACAATAAGGAAATATAAAACACGAAACTACCTGTATACCTGTTTTCGAGATGGATAGGTTAGGTTGTTGTTTGTTGCATGTATATATAGAGGCTGTACATCATTCCAAAAAACATGTTTTGTTGTTGTTGTTGTTGTTGTTGAGGAATCAACAGAGGGACTCGTTTATATATCGACCCAACAACTCAAAAAATTCCAATCCATTTTATTATCAATCGTCTAAATTCGAAATTTTTCTTCAAATATAGAGAAATATCGGAAGTAACTGATAATCCAATTAGAAAAACCAAAAAGGAGATGTGTCTAGTTAAAAATTAATCAAAGTTAAGTGATTATTCCGTAAATAAAGAATGATCCTCGAAATTGATACCGAACTCCATTTCGTCTATTATTTTTTTTATAAAAATTTCTATTAATCAAACATTGAATAACATTAAAATTGAAAGGGAAATTAATTTTTTTAAAAAACAAATAGTTATTATACTGTTTTAGTTTGGAAAATTACGTTGCCTAATTAGAATTAACTGGAACAAAAGTTAATTAAATTGTAATTAATTTTCCAATACCGTTTTTTTTATCATATATCGATTTTTAATTATGAATAAAATATGCATTTAATTATAAAAATAAATTATTCATTGATTTATACAGGATGGACCGTTTGAGGCTTTCCTGGTCTGTAATTCTGTACCTAGTGGAGGGAATAATAAGCGCACTCGAGGATTTGATATTTAAAGAACATTTTGGCGTTAAAACAGTTTATTTATTTATTTTATTATTAATTCAATTTTCTTGTAATTATGTACGTTATACTTTGTAATATTTTCCACATTTTCCACATTTTCCACACAATTAGAAAAGACTGTTTTTAACACCAAAATGTTTTCTATAGATTCTTTAGATATTCGAGTGTGTTTTTTCTCCACTAGAACCAGTGTTACGGCTATACAAAGCAGGAAAGCCGGAGGCGGTCACTCAGTCTGTATAATTTTCAAATTATATAATTCTACAAATATTAGAAATCAATAGATTTGAAATTTGATCTAATTTTTTTCTAAATTCTAAACCACAAAATATTTAAAAATATTGTTAGTTATAAAATAAAGCTTATGTCTCAAATTACAGTTGACTTACCTTCAATTATTATTATTATTACATAATTTCCCATAAAATTTATATAAAATTGAAGTATTTCTTAATTTACATATTATTTTGTTATCTCTTAAAAAATAGGTTGAATAGTCATTTCATACATAGTAAGTATATGTATAAATTTTTGGATACATTCCCTCTATTAAATATTTCAATTTTATCTTATAATTATTCTAATGATAACAATAGTAATAATAATAATAATAAATTATTTTATTGTTAAAATTGCATGTTAAAGTCAAATAAAGATAAAATACGAAAACACAAAAAAAAAAACATTAAATCTTTTTGATTGACGACAATAAATTAATTTAATTGTGAAAAATCCGATTTTCTATTTATATTTATACAGGCTGTGATATTGTAGAGAGCCTTTTTTCGAAATATCTTGCTTTCTTTGTTCTGAGTGACTCTTGAAGTTTTTGGGTAAATTCTATAACATTAAATGCTCTACAAATTTGGTTGCAGACAATAATTTATAAAGTTAACCATTCTTGAGCTAGAGAGTAAAAAATGGAAAATATATGGTAGTATCTAGCTTCTTCTATTAGTCGGTCGACTTGTATTTCAAAATCTCAATCATCATCCTCATTATCTGTAATATATTCGACTGTAAAACTTCAAGACTCGATATGATGAAGCTATAAAGCATGCTTGTCCATTATACAGTCAATCTGAAACTTATGCCACAACAGCATTTCTACACCTATAGTGTTGGTGGTAAAAATTTTGTAATCGGTTATGGGATTTTATTCTGCATTATCCATTATGATTATTGAGACTCTAAATTATTCCCTAACTAATCAAGTTTGGACTTTATAATGAGCAGGATTGATCACTACTCTTGGTATTTACTTGCAGGCAAGTGCCAATACATCATGATGTATTGAGCGTTCTCCTCAAGAAGGCGAGTACATTGTTATATAGTCGTATATTACGTACGAGTTAGGAACTATGAAAGGCTTGAAGTGACACTACTACGAGTATGAGATTACAGCGCAATCTCAGTAACGTATACGCTCAGAGTCGTGGCGTCAGAGACCCTAACTTTGTACACATGTATCGAAAATATTTCTATCATCAGATTACAACCAATTTTATTGATTTTTTTGTTATAAAATTCAAAAACAAACAAACGTAACTATTTAGTTCAGTAGATACAAGGACGGATATTTGGTTTATATAGATGGAAGTGACGTAATTTATATACGTTAACAACATAGTAATGAAAATTTAAATACAAACAATTAAAGGAACAGCTGACAATAGATTATAGTCGATTTACAAACCTAATAGAATTTAAAAACAATTAAAAATTACAGTTTGAAAATTTAGGTGTGTTTTTTTTTTCAAATTTCCAATTGTTTGTTTATTTTTTGAAGAGTAGATTTGGCGGATTCGCCTAATAGTAGTAGATAGTATTTCTATTATTAGAAATTATTAAGTGTGATATAATTAGAAATTGTAGTGTGGAAATAATGTAGATTAATACCAATCATTTAATAGAGGAAAAATTATAATCGTATCAACAAAAAATTAAACAATTAATTTATTATTGTGTTATGTAATCCGAATTTGATCTGTATTACATACAATTACTTTCCAATTTTTGTTATTTCTCAATAATACAAAACGATATTTGTTTGATTAGGAAAATAGTTTGATTTGAAATTTAATTAGAAAACCGTTTTCCATTAAATCAACAAATGTTTCTAGAAAACAAACGGACAAAATCAAATATAAGTGTCTTCAAGTAGTTGAATTAACTAATCGAATAAACAATAAGGCAATTGTTATTTTGACATTACTATATTTCTAAAATTCAAATTTAATGTTAGAATAGGCAGGTGTTTGTTTAGTAACCTTGACACATGGTTAAGTTTCAACCTCGACTAGAAAAAAATTGGGTTGTCAAATTTATATTTTTAACCCACATAGTAGAGTACAGAAAAAAATAACAAACTCAAAAATAAATTATATTAGATAATTTTACTTATTTTTTTTTCACAATCTTTTATATATTTTGAAATTCGGCTCTATTTCACGAATTGTTATCATTGTGGCCAAGACTTTAATGATTTCATCATTATAATCACCGCAAAATTAGATTAAATAAACTCCATAATAATAACAATATAATTAATATTTTAGTAATACCAGACGTCTATTTCTTTTTTTTCAAGTTATAAAATTTCCCATTCAATTTAACAAATTAGGAGAGTGTGTGTGTAACTATTCGAAATAACAAACGATTGTTTATAAATTGATTTAGCCTAGTTCCAATTTTGGTGATAATAATAATAATAATATTTTTTTAAACCAGGAAGTTCAATATTTACATCTTTATTCTTGTTTTCATTAAACTTTACTATTCTACCTGTTTTGATTCTATTTTGTGGCATCTAATAATAATAATATCTATATACAGGTGGTCCACCAGAGGCTTGTAGAAACTCTGGTTCTAGTGGAGAGAGAAAAAATACCCTCGAAGATCTAACGTTTGCGAAATCGTTTTAACGTCAAAATATTCTCCAAATATCACACTTTAGATCGTCGAAAGCCTCTGTTGGACCATCCTGTATATATAGTATGTAAATATATTTTATCATTGTTAGTTGTAGAAAAACAAAAATGTGTAAAATCTATTGCATTTCCGCATTCATTGTTGCCTCTTAAATCGAAACAATACTGCATTGATGTGCTGTTCATACTATTTATCTAGCTATATTTGGTTTTGTTGCGTTGGCATTTGTATATACAATATACATACATGGTGATCCAACGGTCTGTAATCGGTCTATAACTTTTTTTACTATTTTATTATAGTTAAAGTGGTTTTCGTCATCCACCTTCTAAAAATATTTGCATTCTATACAGGTTGTTACAAAGTTATGATTTGTGGTAAAAAATTGTAGGTCAAACTTTTCTAATACCGGAATTATTCACATTTTTATAGGAGAAAGACCAGTATTTGAAAAATTATACAGCGAAACAACCCTTTGGAATTTTACAAGACAAACTTACTACAGAAAATTTCAGAATGTCTTGTATTTTCAGTGAGATTATTATTACTGATATAGTCTTCAGATGTCAAAGTTTAAATCCTCAACAATTCTTGGAACACCTAGAAAATAGAGAAGAAGAAAAAAACGACGGTAAATCTCTGGACAAACTGTATAGTCGAACCAGCTTGACTTTATTTCTTCTCGTCGTTGGCGGTGACTCTATAAGCGTAGCTTGTTTCAGCCTAAAAATATTCTCAATATCCATAATACACCATCGTCAATTACCAAGACAAATACCCTGATACACCCGTTATAATGTAAAATTTCCAATTTGAAAATAACTTTCACGAATTCTGCTGAATATTTATTTCTATTGAAAATATATTTTTTTGACAACTGTGTAGGAACTCATTAATTTTATTACGAATGCCCACGTTGAATATAACCCACGTGTTTATCTTATTTCAATATTGTCAAGTTTGTTTTGTTTTTTTTTTTTGATAGCATTTGATTATTAGGTATAATTTCGCAAATAATATTTATACAGTGACTCAAAATTTCTGAAAATTGAAAATTTGCTACATAATTGTCGATAGAGCGCAAACAAAAAATAGTTATGATTGGTATAAGTGGATAGTCAAGCCGAATTTGTTCGACTATAATTTTTTTTGTAATATAATTCCCTAAAAGATACAATCAAATAGTGTTTCGGATATGGTCATAGGCGCCAATAACATAATTGATCAGTAATTGTGAGTTCTTAGTTCAAATCCCGATTAGGACATTGAATTACTGAATGGTTGATTGATTTTATTGCTAATTATAAATTGATTGGGTTCAATTGAAATTTATTCGATTATTATTCTCAATATTTTCCAATAAATCAAATAATAAATAAACAAAACTTCTATAGCAGAATAAAGTTAACTAGTAGTTTAACAAAAAAATTCTAAGTATTGTGTGGGATTTGAACCACGATCACCAGTGTTAATATGGATGCGAACCCCTGGTTCAGATACCGGCGAGATTATTAATTTTGTTTTTTCTCCTTTGGAATTACTTATCAATTTTGTTTGATCAAGCAACGTTCACGCTTGTTTTAATCAAACAAATCCGACTTGACTATCTATCTTTTACTGATTTTTTTATAGATTATCCAGCAAATGATAATTTATTTGGAATCATTTTTTTTTCGAGATTATTTCATAGATCAATGGTAATATTTGGAAAATTCTCGATAATAAGGCAAAGTTTTGATTGAATGATCAAAAATTCATTTTCTTTCAATCAATTTTTGTTGTTGTTGTTGTTGTAGTCGGACTGAATCTAACAATAAGTCATAAATTAAGTCTAATTCTATTATTAAAAAACAAATAGAGCGATTCTTATCATGAACGATCGCTACAATTGTTTTTTTCCGGGTTATTTTCATTTTACGGAATAAAATTAATCTTTTCATATTGTTCCAATAAATTTCATACAATACCTGGTTAGATATTATTCGAATATCCGGAAATCCAGCTGTATTATTGTTGGACCAAAAATTTCAAGTCAATTATGGAGGAAAGTTGTGCAAAAGGAGCCAACGCGATACAATCTCGTTGATACACGTTAAATCCTCTTCAAAAGCCGATTCAAGACATCTTTGTAGAATATGCTGTGTTCACTGTTTGGCTCGCTAAAATCGAAATTGAAAATAATTATCGTTTTGTTCTTAAACCACGCATGTCACTTGAAAACCGTTTCGAATATGTCCGAACCACTTTCCCTCAATTTAAAACAAAATTTGACTACATAGCGCAAAAACCCAACTGCTTATTTAAACGGAAGTTATATGAAGTTATATTGCTTAAATTTCAACTGTGCTTGGCTAAGGAACACATAGCGCTATAGGGTATTTCATTCAAGCTGGTCTACGTTGTTGCATCGGTAGAATTTGTGATGCACATTGTAACTGTTTGGTCAACATAAATGTATATAGGTGGTCCACCAGAGCCTTTCCTGGTCTTGTAACCGTGGTTCTAGTGGGTGCAAAAAAAAACAGACTTGATGATGTAAAGTGTGATATTTAGAGAACGATTTGCCAAACTAGATCCTCGACTACATTTTTTTTCCCCTCCACTAGAACCAGAGTTCCTAGAAGACCAGGAAAGCCTCTGGCGGACCAGCCTGTGTAGTTGAATCTGCGTCAGAAACGTGTACCATTTTGCATGAAATTCACTATAGTAGGTAGATTTTATGAGAAATCTTTTTGAATGAACTATGTATTGAGTACCTATATCGTTGTTTTTACAACAGTCTGTATGATGCTGAAATATCGGAAAAATCTCGTTAAAAAAACTAGTCTGGTGCATTTTTCCTGTGGTTATGGATCTTTTATCTATGAATAAAAAAATATTACAACTATTGTGCAAATAACACGACTTTTATTATAGAAATAATGAGTTTTGTACAAAAAATAAAGAGTACATATTGAGATTTTCTTTTATTGTGAGAGAAAAAACACAAACGACCTTCGTTTTGCTGTTGTACTCAATCGAACTATCAACGTGCAAATCAATTTTTCACGTCCGTGTTTTTATTTTTTTAATTACAAAAAACAAAAACAATTGCATATTTAATTGAGTACTTGTTGTTGGAGTATAAAAATACCTGAAGATAGAACTATATATTCAAAACAAATGCATGTAATTATAAGGTTGATGAATATTTTAGTAGTCGAGACATGTCGTTTTTTCGTTTGCTTGTTTGTTTTTTTCTTACTCCCAAACAAAGTTATAGTAAC
Source organism: Zonitis immaculata (assembly GCA_037414775.1). NCBI lineage: Eukaryota > Metazoa > Arthropoda > Insecta > Coleoptera > Meloidae > Zonitis > Zonitis immaculata. The sequence continues at coordinate 6,118 of JAZBGX010000967.1, read as the reverse complement.
GAAAGGATTTGTTCAACTTTATCGCAGACTTATATATTTGATCGGATTTGGCTGGAATAAATTTTACAACAACAAAAATCCAATTGATGCGCACAAAATAACAAAAAACAACAACCATATAATTTATAATAAACTCTTAGAAATTTGCATACTTATAAATCTTTGGGATAATTCATTATACGATTAAATTAATTGCATGTCTTAGCATCGTGTACGAAAATAAATTACCGTGTTAAGATACGAACTTCCTGAGGATATTTCATAACCTATATAGTGTTATATGTAGTGTGTGTGTGGTAAAATGTTATGTTGAGGTCACGTCAGGTGTTAAACCATATGTATGTAGAACTGACAAAAGCAAAACAAGGATTAAATTCTATCTTGAATAATTAGTATTCCAGTCATGCTTCGTCCTTTGAATTTTATTTATTTTGTTGATATATATATATATATAATAATTTATTACTATTACAATAAAACCCATGGTAATAATATTTTAGGATTATATTTAGGATATATTGTGTAGGTTATTATTATTATATTGAATAAAAATTCTATTTAGTGTTTGATATTAACATTTTATGTATAAATTCATAATACGTAAAATATCAACTATGTATTATTATTATTATTATTATAATAATAACTATAAAGTTTATATTTATTTTTAATTCCATAAAACCTAATATTATTTTGTAATTTGTTGTTACGTTGTATTATTAATAATTTAATGGAATTTCCGTGCTTTAATGTTTCATAATTTAATAGGTAATTCTAATAAAACCATCTGACCTTTGGAAGTGAATTTTTCCAAATTACGACTACCTACCAATCAAAAATTTATTACATTATTTATGAAATTAACAAATAATAATGTTCTAAATAAACAGCTACAAAATTAGATTTCTATATATCTAAAATAGTTTCGAATTGTGGGATTTAGAACTTATATACGAAAATTTTCCGCATTTCTTCGATCAAAACATAAGAAAATCTAAAAGAAAATGATAATTACTGGGATATATACTGTTGGCAAATTATCGATGTTGAATTTTATGTAATTTATTAGAGTCTTCATATAAATTTAATGGAATTTCCGTGCTTTAATATTTCATAATTGGAGAGGTATGAAATATTGCAATTTTAAAATTCCGACGTTTTGAAAGTACAATTTTTCATTCATATAGCTACATATAGTTGGATCAGTGGATTTTAGCGTTTACATCATCTTTTGTTGCATCAAGTTACGACAAAAGTTCGACATGCGTCTACTGTACAGGGTCGTCCAAGTTTTACTGCCACCCCCCCCAAAAATCACCCTTATTTATAATCGTAGTAAAGTCAGAATTTGAAGTATTGGAGAAACACAAATACACTACAGATTAGTGTAATTCATAATTAAATTTTATTCGATTACGTAATAATTCAATCGATAAATCTATAGTTTTGAATGGATTTCCCCATTATTGGGTCCATTGAAATGAGAAATCTACATGTTGTGTTCCATAAGTAATGTTTATTAGATAAAATCTATTAAAGCACTCTTTTTTCATTATAGCACTATTTTTGTTACTTCAACAACGCTATTATAGACGCAAAAATACATTTAAATTGCAGAAGATTGAAAATGTTTTTTTGCTCTCTTTCTGAAAATACAGGAAAATTTGAATTACCAATCGGGAGAATTGAGAATTTTGTTGAATTTCTTTTAACTTTCTTAAACAATTGAGAATTTAAGGAAAATTGCAATTCTTTCAAATGACTGATGGAAGTTTGCTTGCAAATGATAGACACGTTTTCGTATAGAGGACAGCCTGTATTCAATATCAAAAAAGTCTTATATAACCTTTTTTGGTGTGGTTTTTTTTTTTTAACTAGAATCCCAACAATAATTTATATTAGCGAATTTAAATTTTCTACAAAGAACATCCGGTATATTTATGGTATTTATTTATATATTTTTTCCTGTTCAATTGTAAGTTTTCTTTAGAAAATACAAATAAATTATGTAAATTTTATACAATATAGTAATAATAATAATAATAATAATAAATTGTTTTTGAATTAACACAAATTTTCGTTTATACTAAAAAGTTCCAAACAATAAACAAAATTGACTATTTATTTATTTATTCATTCAATTTGCAATAATAGGTCGACGCCTTTATACAGATAAAAAAAATTGTTAGTTTGCGATTAAGGAATTACGGTCCAGTGATTAAAAGTATTGTTTAATTTTTTTGATTTTATATAATTTTCATTATAAACAAATTAGTCGATCAATTACAATATATGTATAGTGATGATTGGTAATATTTTTTTTTCGAATAAAAAAAAACACAACACGATTCTATTGTTCAACTCCATCAAAACGATAATAAAAATAATTAGTACTGTTTTAAATAATAATAATAATATTAAGTAAAAAAATCTTATTGCACGCGGTAGAAAATTGGATACTCGCATTATGAAACAAACAAATGAACATGTTCTCCTTGAGATTTATTATTAATGCACTTGAAGCTACATTTTGTTGTCAATCATGTCATGTTTCTATATAACATATATATAGTTGAATGTCGGCCATATAAATTAATGCATAATATTATGTAGATTAATTACAAATTATTAATTTTGTTTGGATAATAAAAATCAACAAGATAATATTAGTTATTGCGTGTCGTTTTATATTCATCAGTTTGATTGATTTTTATTACATTTTTTTTTTTTTTAGGGGTAGATTTATCATAGTCACCCTTGTTGTTTGTAGAAATCGAGCTATATCGTTATATAAGTTTAGTTAGGGTGGTTTTTCACAATACAGACGGAAATTAAAATTTTTCGTCTATTCATTATCTAAATGGGGTATTTATTCTAGTCCATCTATCAAAAAATAAGCTAGTAAGTGGGATTTTGTTGAAATCGAGATGTTTTTTCTACGTATATACCGTAATTGCAGGCTGGCTCGTGATGCTCATCTTCTAAGTTTTAATCCGATCCCTACTAAAAAGTGCCATTCAGCAGCTATACCAAAATCTTTCCTAATATTTGATTATTGTGGCTAATCAGTTTCTTTGAGAATTTCAAAACTTTTTCAGGCCAGGAGCTTTTAAATTTTTGCCGATAGATCTTTGAGTTTATCAAGTCTTATGCAACTTCAACATCAACTGTTGGTAGCATTCTGATTATGAAGAATCGCAGGTAGAAGCTTGCCAATCAAATGTTGTGGCTTTGTGATTTTTTTTTGAAAAATATCGAAGGACCCACACATCCGTCTCTGATAGAAAATTAAAGAGAACCTCAAGAAAACTTGATGCCAATTTTTTTTTTTTAATATTTTCTTAGAAAACTACATTGAAAAACGAATAATTCGAAGACATTTTTTTTGGAATTGAGCAATTTCTTCGAGAGATTGTAAATAAAATTTTCGAAAAATCGATAGCTCAGATTCTATTGAGAGAAATTCAAGGAAGTGTCTTTCATTTTCAGTTGATATAAAAATAATACGATTTTTAAATATGCAAATGTAGGATTTCCGTCTGAATTTTGATTTTTGTCGTCACGTTTTTTTTTTTTTTTGATGATACAAACTGTACTTTGTATAGTTGACGATTCAAATTATAATTATTATACCAAAGGTTAGATTTTTGTTTTGCAAATTATTTGTTTATAAAATTAATTTTCTTATTTATTTATAAAGTTGGGTTTGTTGTTAATTATTGTCGAAAAATTTATGGAGTTATCACCTGTATAGTTCGAGTTATAGTTTGTTTAAAGTGCAATGAGATTGGAATATTTGTTGTTAAATAAAAACAATGATAATCTACCATTGACCTCTCTAAGGTAATGTTGGCCAAATTATTTATAATAATAAACGTATCTATAGGTGTTATTGTTGAATTAATTAATAATAATAAGGATAAATAATTGAGAATGAATCATTCACGAATTTTTTCTTTGCAATTGAATTCAAAATACGAATGAGTCATCTTTTGATATTACAACAAAACTAATCAAATAATTCATAAGTTTGGCGTCTTTAACAAAAAATTATTATTTTTTTAAATAAATCAATAGCAAATTCTATAAATAATAAATAAACTTTAAATGACTTAAGTCATTATAAATGAATAATATTGATATTTATTTATGATGTGTTATAATTATGCAATATTTATCAGTTGTATAAATGATTGAGTTTTATTGATATTTAATGAGACTTGGTGACTTATTTGCGAGACGTGTGATGATTTCTTTCTTTGTCATTTTCATTTTGATTAATTGTTTATCATTAAAATTAAATAATTATTAAAAATCGTTGTATTTACAATTAGTTGGGATTTTTTTGTCTGAGTTCTAAGTTCAAATTGGAGAAAATTTATAAAAAATAAGTGTCTCAAATTTTTAATTAGAAAACTTTCTAAATTATTGCGATATAATGGAAATTCCAAACTTTCCTTAATTAATTAGAGTTTTAATTGATAATTTAGTGGTGTAAGAAAAATTTTGGAATGTACATAATAAACTTGCTGAAATAATGCTGAAAATGCTGAAAAATGACATTTCGAGAGAAACATATGGGAATATTATGAAGAAATAAATGTAACAGTTGATTTCCATGAAGAGATTTCCAATTGTAATATTTTGATGATCCGAGGCATGTAAAACCTATTTTGGCGGAAAATGTAATGAGAAAATTTGCTCCAATTTTCTGAAATCACATTGGAAGATCAATTCCAATGAAAATTTACTCGAGAAACTAGGAATAACTGAATTGAAATGAAAGTCGTGCTAGGAAAATTGAAAATTGCGCTAAATAATTTACATAAAAATTACGATTTTTGTATATTTTTTGGGGATAGAAAATGAGAAAATTGATATTTGCGGTGGAAAATATAGATTTAATTTACAAATAATTCATATTGGTCAACTTGTGTGGAATCAAACTGGAAAAGTACGAAAAAAAGTTAGTTTCAGAGAGTATGCGAGAATTTTCTCGAGATATGTGAATAATTTGGAAATTTTTTCCATGAAAATTCCAAGCAGTAAATACTAAAATTTAAGAATTACGTTCTAAAAAAAATTATAAAAATTGTATCGAGTTGAGAATCTCTAAAAAAAATTAGAATTTTTTGCAAACGCTTTGCAGAAATTATAATTATGTCGAGAAAATGTGGGAAATTTACAGGAGAACTTACATTTGATTTCAAAAAAGATTCATTGAATTAATTTTTCTAAAATTTCCTGAAATGTCCTGATTTTGGACGATCAGTCTCAATGAAAATTCACTTCAAAGACTGTAGAAATCTAAATTGAAGAAATTGTGGTAATTTAAAAACTTTTCCTTCAATCTAAACTTCTAACTAATGTGTACGTATAAGTTGAAAAATGAAAATTCGTTTAGGAAAATTAAATAAGCTGATTTTTATAGATATTTTCTTCAAGAAAAATAGATTTGATCAAAAAGAAAATTTACAGGAAAACTTCCATCTATAAATCTAAATATTTATTATAATAATAAGGAAAATTGAATACATTTGCATTGAAATAATGCTGGAAAATTTATGGAAAAATGCGAAAATTTCCATCAAATAATTTGAAAATAAAATCAAAATAATGATGGTTGTGATATTTTTTGGGAAATACTGACAACATTTTCCAAAATATTTTTTCTATTTTGTTTTTAAATAAATGAAACAGTGGAAAACTCTAAGAAAAATTCTAAAAATTGAAAATATAGACATAAATTTTGTTGGAATCGTTTGGGAAAAAGAAATTGAAATTTTCACACAAAAAAAAGTTGATAAATTAACAATTTGCAGAATTTGATTGAGGAAATTAATATTTCCTGCAAAAAAAATTCAATTATAACTGGAAAGATTTAAATTTAAACTCCAAAATATATTCCCATAGAATTCCAGTTTTTTTTGGAAATACAGCTCTAACACAAACAAACAAATGTTCATTTATTTTATCAATATTTACAAAATTATCGCGAAAATTGCATTAATTTACCATTTCAATTACAATCATGCAACAACAGAACTCATGATTACGTTGTTTAAACGAATTAAAACTATTTACACGGTTATTGTGAAAATTGTTGCAACAACAACAA
>JAZBGX010000966.1:8149-22044 GCA_037414775.1 Zonitis immaculata | reverse complement strand
AGATAGAGAGAGGGTAAAAAAAAATCAATGGTATTATTGTCACCAAAATAATTATATAGTTTGATGGCATATTATATAGTTGAAAATTTGTACTGTCGACGACAACATACATATAAACGTCATAAATATATAGACGCCTTATTCAAATAATGCGTTAACTTTCGGCTGTCGACCGTTGAAATTGTATGCTTCACTGATTTGTTTAGACGTGCCAAAATGGGGATGTGTCTGTTTCAGATACCAACATATACATATATATGTATACATAAAGTTGCCGTCATGTTAACAGCATTCATAGTCCTGTTTCAAAAAACAAACATTTCGATATTATTATTATTATTATTATTATTTTTATTATTATTATGACATTGATTTTTCGTTTATAACTAAAATACAGTTATAATTATAACTAACTATAGTCCAATCATAATTTTTGTTTTGTTTATTTTAATTAAAACTGAAACCTGTTCATAACGTGAAAAATTGTATCGTCTTCCTTTCATCTCTAATAAGATCAAGATTGTTGAAAGTGATATGTATGTATGTGTGTATATATGTATAATAACGATTTACATTTTATAGGCTTGATGATGAGAGAATAAGATCATGTAATAATATTTGATGCCTATATGTAAATATATAAATAATATTCATTTGCATACATATTGGTACAGTTAATTAACAAACAACCTTATCAACATAAGTTTTTAGGAGCATCTTTGCTTTCAAATTTCAAATATCTATATATTTATTGTATATTTATAATAAAACCTTACCCAAATTATATACGTCATCGATTTCAAGTGTCTTTTGTCAAATTCTCACTATTATTATTATTATTATTGTTCGTATTGATTTGACATTCCTTACAATTTAGTCCACACCTAATGTCACAATAATATGATGAAGTTATAGATATTCGATTTACAGGATGTCCATTTGTCGCACACCACTGTTTGAATTTCACAAACTAGTATAGTCATAGCACAGATTCGTTTGAATTTGAGAAAATTCTACCAATCTGAAAGCAACTTTCTAGCACAGGGCACAAATAAGAGATGATAATTCAATGATTCATCAAAACTGAAAAATTGGTATTGCTTTAGATAAATCATTATAATTTTGTACGATCCCTGGAAATTGTTCAAACTAGTCTTGATCTCTCAATAATGTCAAGAAATGGACATACTGTATTTTTCTAATGATAAAAGACATTCACTCTCTATAATTATTTAATTCATATACCTATATAGATAGATATATAGATAATGATTTGTATTGATAACAATTATAGTAATTAAGTGTTACGTAATCTCTTTTGCATTCATTTTCGTCTATATAGATTGTCAGAAATGTCCAATAATTACGTATGACAAATGGTGAAGGCGGTCATTATGAAAGAATCAACAACCTACTCAAATATATAGAGCACTTGATCATAATGAGTCATTAAATAAAAATACTGGTCAAATGTTTTTGGTGTTTTTTTTTTTTGAAACTTTTAAATAATAAATTATGCAACAAAAACTACTCGAATATATCTGGAGATTAAGATAGAGCGCGCACCCATAATAAAAAATGTCGCACCGAAACGTATTGCAATTTATACATAATTAATTACATTATCATTATTAATTGCCAGCTTTTCTAATAAAGTAATCATAACAATATTTTTGCGAATAATCTACAATATTAGTATAATCAACAATAGAGTTTGCGTGTGCATCCAGCTTTAGGGTGCATTTAATGTAAATCATGCATTTTATATATATTTTTTAAAAAAGACTATCGAAATGAGCCTCATAAATCTCTTAAACTTATCAACATGTAAGGAAATCCTTTTTTTTTCTTTATAATTGTTTTTTTCTCCGGAAAAAAAAGCTGCATACATTGTATTTAATCTAAATAATCATTAAGTATACTTGAATATGGTGGAGCTTATATAAACAAAAACAAAATTATAATAATACACCGCCCAATAAATTCAAATTTTGTAATCTATATAAAATCATATTATTATTATTATTGAGTATGATTATTGTATTATAATTAATGATAAAACATATGTGTAGGTAACGAACAATGACTGGATTTTATTCAGAATAATTTAATGTTGATTGGTGGCAAAGGCGATGAATTTATTCTATTTTCTTCAAAGCGCTCTGATTTTGAATAATTTGATTACAACATTTTATATGTAAATTAAAACTAGAATACCTTAGTACTTATAGAGATATTTTGCAAGTTATTATTGGCCTTCTATAATTTATTTTTTTTTTCCGGCTAACTTATATTATAATCTGTTCCAAGATATTTGTACACTGTTACCTACATTGACAGAATATGTGGGATGAATTCACTACACAATAGTTATTTTACCCTTTGATATGCCAATGATTTGAGGAAAGTTGCCTTGTATAGGCGGTCGTGTGACAAATTCTGCCGCTGTAAGCAACGGTGTACAATTTAGTTGAAATATATATTCTAATTTTGCTCCATTTAGATTCTTTTTCAAGATTATAATAAAAAAAAAAATTGAATCAATAATTAATTATCTTTCATATCGATCTTAGAATTTTCTAATAAATTATCCTATTACTTTATATTTTTAGACAAGTTGTGTGTGTGGTTTTTTTTCCACTATTTTAACAAATACATTTCTAAACAACCTGTTCTATTGATTTCTAAAATTAGATAATAATTTATTATTATTATTATGATTTGTAGCCTAAAGTCAATTAAAACTCGTTCACTTTCAATAATATATAGATATATATATATATTTTTTTTTTGACAAACTTTCACTTAATTAACTCAATTGATAGAATAAAATGATTGCTAATTATTATGAATGATAACGAATTTAGATATATATAAAGGTGTGGTTGAGAACTTTATTCTTTTTGACAAAATCGATAGTAGTTGTGTAATATTTCCCTTAAAGGCTAATTATATTATTATTAATAAATTTGAATGATATATAAATTATTGTATTGACTTCCTATTATATAGAATCACGCTATACCCTTGACATTTCATTGTATTTGTAGCCTATAGACTATAGATATTGTATTTCATAGTCTATATGTATACACATAATTGATGAATTTCATTCAATTCAAAATAATATCTAACCAATATGCTATCATCGGATATATGATTACTATAAAAAATTATAACGTATAATCACTATAGTTAGAATTATAAAATATTTTGTACTATAAACATAATAAATAATATGTTTTCTAAGATTTACAAGGGGCAAAACCAACGAAACGTTAAACAAAAATTAGCGATATACCCTCTATATGTATAGAAGTTGTACATACATAGTTCCTTTATAATTCAATTGTTGGATTTTTATTATCGAAACATTAAAAAAGTTTTATGGTTAAATTAAATTTGCAATAAGTATCTATAATAATAAGCATTTTATGATATTAATAAAATAAATATTATTTATAATATGGAAACTTGTTTAGTTTTAATGATTTATTAACGTATTTAGAAGTTTTTTTTAAGTTTTATGAAAAATATTTAATACAAAGTATAAATTTAGTTATAGGTTGTAAGTATAGTGAATTTCAATTCAAATGAACCACGTTGCTTACATCGATAAAATTTGTGACGCGCAGTCTACTAGTTTGGACTGTGGTAAGTTTTTTTTTTATGGCAGGGTTGAATCAAATATGATTGGGTCATTCGTTGTAATTACTGGCTATGAGCAAGATTTATTTTATTTATATAACGAATGTGCGTCGTAAATTCTGTCGATGTGAGCAACGTGGTTCATTTGAATTAAAATTCACTATACTACTATAGTATTTAGACTTGTTAATTGGTGTTGTAACAGTGTCGGATTGATAATTTATTAGTTTAGATTTGATTAATTAACTAATTATAGTCTAGATGAGAATCAATAAAAACACCTCTGCATAAATGAGATAGTTGCTTAATAAGAATATAATAGTAGAATTTGAGCAGACATATATAAAATATATATATATAGGTACGTACACAGCAATAAAGACCCATTTAATAATAGGAATGCTTATAATTAATCAATAATTGTGGAATAACATTGCTCGAGAAAATATTCCATTTGAAAAGCTTTAATTTAATTGGAAATAATTTGAAAATATATTGATAATTTTTTTTTTATTATTACAATTACAATTTTTTAATTTACTTCATTGAATTATTCAAAATTCTATTATCAAATGTATTATTATTATCGAATGAATCTTCAACTGCATATAATAATGAATCTATATTTCTTCAATTATCTTTGAGAATTTTAATTTGTGTAATTCCACGTTCAATTAAATAACCAATTATTGAGTCTATCTATCGATAATGCTGTTGCGCATTATTTAAAGCTCCATAAATTATTATAGATAAGAAAAAAAATTCTTTAAATAAAAATAAACGATCCATTTGAAGACATTTTATATATTTACTTATAATAAAATACGTTTAACATCGTGTTTTTCGATAAATAATTGAATGGGATCGATATAAATTATTCGATATTATTAGAAACTATTGAAATATCATTGATATTATAACCGAAATAAAGTTACAACATTTTTCTCAACATTAAATTAATATTTTTCAGGTATTATTAAATAATTCAAATATACCGGTTGATTCACGTAGACTTTCCACTAGGAATTTCATTTTGGAAATTTAATCTCATTGGTAATCAGAATCGTACATGCTCTATTTGTGGAATGGTGTTCGTTTCGGTGCCATAATCTTATTCAAATTTTAATTGATTGGAATAGCATAAGTGTTTCTGGTTGATTGTGAGATCAAATTTGCAAGAAAAAAAAAGTTTTAGATATAGTAATGTATACATAGTTGAATCACCTTGTATATATCGGAATCTAATTTAAATAAAATTGCTTCAATTAAATTCGTTTTATATAAATAGACGGGCCATAATTTGAATGTGAAATTAGCCAGTTCTATTATTACAGGTGCACCATTGATTCTTATTATTCCTTCAAGTGTTGTATTATTGGAACAATGTCATAAAAATTACAAGAATTGGTTGAAGAACAATAAACACACAAACACACACACAGGGTATAATTAAATAATGAATAAATAAATCAAATGGTAACACAATTGAAAACGAACGAAAATTATCAATTTCGTTACCATTTATAACTTTAAAACATTAGAGCTAGTTGCCAAAATTCTTATTGATATTGTAGTAGATCCGTTCTGATATGACGCTCTTGTTGTAATCTCAATTGAGAAGTTCAAGGGTTGGATGATAAGTTTTCGACCAAACAAAGATATTGACATGAACTGATTTCGCATTTTTTTTGAAAAATCCTTGCGCCATTGATGTTTGAGTGCTCTCCGATACCTTCTCTGTAGACGTTTTTTGTCCAAGTCTGCAAAATAGACGTTTGTTTGCTGGAATCACTAGAATTGCAACAAGCTTCCTGATTTCTGATAGCAACCGGAATTTTGCTGCCTCTCAAATTCGGGCGCTCTACGCTTTGTACACCCAGGTCTCATGAGTCTATGCCTGAATCCACTACTGATTACATCGATAGTAAAACTGAAAATTTTTTTTTGCAGCTTAAATTGTAAATAAAAACAAACAAACAAGCCTTATACTGAATTATATCAATCATGTTAGCTTATATCCATCAGTTTTGTTTTTTTTTGACAATATACAGTTTGATTTACGGTAAAATACGGTAGAAAGAAAATTTAATTTTGGAATTCAATTATTTCTGTTATTGGATCTTTTATTTATACTTGTCTACAAATCACGTTGTTTTTTTTTTCTCTTAATTTTCTATTTATTTTTATTATGTTGGTTGTATGAAATTTGATCGTTATCAACAAAGTGAGAATGATCAGTTTATATTGTAAATAGAGAATTTATTTGGATTGGAATTTAAAATAATACAAAAAAACAAAAACAAAACAGATACACATATAAGGACCACCCAATTTCTTCCATGAATCAATTGAGATACCTTATCAGTGTCAATTAATATAATCAATAAGTTTATAATTAACATTACATTCAAAGAAATTATCGGTCTTTATTAATCTTCTTTGTGGCTATAAAATGGCATCTAAATTTATATTAAATCGTATTTTAATCAATTGCAATTTCGCTATTATTTTATTATGGTAACAAGACGTGATTAAGCAACATTTTTCTATTTAATTTTCTATGTATAGATAATGAGTTGTAAGTCATGGATTAAAATCGAAGGGTCGGTAGGAGATGAATTTCTGAGACTAAAAGTCTCAAGACATTTTTGCACCTGACCTACCCTTAATTGGTTATTAATTCAATGAGCAAAGCACGTAGGCGAAATAAAAATCGCTTGGTATTAAAAGTCATCCGCATTTGAAGGGACATGGGCGGAGCTAGCGGTGTATGGAGACGGTCAAACAATTAGAGCTCCGCCCATGTCCTTCCAAATGCGTAGAACTTATAGCTATGCGGTGGCAGAGAAATACCAGCGTTGCGAACTCGCCTGCCATAATCTTACAATTAGAACGAGTCAACCTGTATATATGTATTTGTATGTGTTATATTCGAAGACAAGCAACAATATTAATAATTTAAAAACTATATTCACGTGAAGGTATTTTAATTGTAAATAGAATCGATTGTTACAGTTGAAGATTTGGTATTTTTGTGGTTGAACCGGTTAATAATTATGATCGACTTTCACTTGATTCCTATATCGATATAAGTATATATTTTTTTTTTTTGTTAAAGTCAACACAATAATAATTTTTAATCGTTAATAATTATAAATAATTTGGCATTTTGATAATCATCTAACGGAAGTTGTACGTGTACTATGGAAGTATTTCACCATAATTTTGATAATTGAACCAAAAGAAAAATTAACATTCTATAGATCAAGGATATATATTTCATTTTCTTGAGTTAAAAATGAGGTTAATTAATCGACACAAGATGGCATTCTCTTGATCAAATTTGTATTTTATTACGAGAAAACAAAAAACAAATTTGGATTTCTAAAGGAATTCCTTTATTTTTTTGCAAACTTTTAAGGGTAAAACTATTTTTAGTGCCTTTTGTTGAAGCTACTTTGGTATAGGTATCTATATAAAATATAATTGTTTTCTATTGTGTGTTGCAAATTGTAGCAATGCAGCTTTATGAGAGTTCTCCAACTTGTTTAATTTTGTTAACTTTATTTTTCCAACTGCTTGTTATAATTAGCTTAGTGAATTTAATTTGAATAGAATTCAAATGAATTCGCCGAGTTTATTGGAGGAAAATTCTTCAATTGAGTTGCTCCAATAAAAAAAAACAAAAAACATTTTTTTGTTTTTAGTTTTATATCCGGAAAGTTGGTAGTATCTATTACATTGGTTAGAAACAATTATAGCATCAACTAGGATTAAATTGTAGTTTATCAAAGATTTTCAAATCGTTGCACTTGTAAGACTTTTGTAAATTATATAAAACTTTCAACTTTGTTTAACTCTCTGCTAAATCAAACTAAAAAAGTTTAATGAAAAACAAAAACAAAAAAAAGAAGCGAACATTTTGCTTTTCTTTCTGGTAGAAAATTAAGAAAATTGAACTTTATTCCAACAAATTGTGATACGTAATTTTTATTGAATGATGATGACATCATGTGTATTTTGATAGGTTACTGAAATTAAACGTCAATAATTGGACGGGTGGGGATGAGAATTGGTTGTTTGGTCCCTGACCAAATTTTTCGAGCTATATCTAAACTATTATTATTATTATTATTATTATTATTATTATTATTGTTATTATTAGAAGTTTATTATTTGTATTCATATAATATGAAACCACAAATCATCAATCAAAAAAAAAATTCTATTATTGATAGAGGAATACCTGTTATTATTGATTAATCAAATATCAACTCCAAATAATAGATATAAAACTGGGTTAGATTCAATCAAAATAAATATAATTTGTTATTATTTTATTGTCACATTTTTTTTTATTTATAGAAAGTGATTGTTGTACCTAATACAATAATCAAGTTATTTGAGTATTTATTTTCTATTAAATTAAAAAAGGTGTTGCAAAAGTTCCGAAAGTTTTAACAATAACATTGACAAGAGATTATTAAAAAATTGCTCAATAATATAACATATTTGATGTATTGAGTGGTGTATTGTGTTATAATACAGCTCTCTCCACCATAAATAGCGATCGCTATTTAAATGAATCTAATATCGATGATGATTCTTTGGTTTACGAGGAGTGATGCAAAAGTAATGATAATCGATGTAAAACTCTTAAAAGATCAATACAATTGGTCGATATTTCCTCTAGAGCACAAAAAAATCATCTTAACCCTGACTCTCCTAAAATGTCTGTACTTCAAGCTGGAGAAAGAGAAGGAAGTCACTGGGGAGCTAGATCTGGAGAATAGGATGGATGTTCAACTGACTCGGGTGCGTTGTTCTATGGTGAATCATTCAGCTCACAGTCTGCCTCGACTTTTTTGCTTGGAGATTTTCCGCAATCTACCTATTTGGTTAACGTAGTAAAAGTATGAAATATTGGTTTCCTTTTCCAGTTGAACCACCATAATTATTGAATTTTTCCGCTGTTGGTGAAGATGGTCGTTTCCAAGTGATCGGTTGTTGCTTAGTCTCAGGATCGGAGTAATACATATAAGTATCGTCGATCATTTAATGTATGACTACTACCGGTTATCATTACTTTTGGATTAGGTCTCGTATAATAATAGCGTTACAATTGTTATAGAAATAACAATTTTTCTAATGCTTCATACAATTATAATTAAATCAATTTAATCAAACTTGACATATTAAAAGAAACCATACCATATTCAAGACAACCACCACCAACAGCAACAACAACAAAAAAAGTTACATTCATCTTCCTGGTTTCTATTACATAGACTTTTTTGTTGTTTTTCTGAATTTTTTCGTATACATCTCTGTTGTAGATAAAGTTAGAGTTGTAGTTTCCTTTCTTTCTAAATCAATTAACTGTCACACATTTAGTTTTATACTCTCTTTGTGGTTTGTATTAGATCTATATAGTCAGTCGCTCTTGATAAATAAAATCAAGTTTCATGAAACCGCAACCGTTTTTATTTTAAACGTATAGTGAATTGATTATAAATATATATATACAAGTTTGACTTGTTTCCATTTGACCAACACTTATCGTAATTTATACAAAATGGTCACATTTATGGACAATATAGACCACAAAACAAAACAAACAAAAAAAACACCAAACAACAAACTAGTTTATTGACAATATTATGCTAGTTGTGCTGTCAAAAAATTGTCTATTTTCAATAAAACCTACTGTTTTATGTTAGTACAGTCATTTCCTGTCATTATTTCAAACGATCATATAATGAAATAACTTGAATCAATGCTAGATGAATAATAACGTATTATTGATAAAGATTCTACAAGAAATGTTGCAGCATTCCAAACAAAAAAACCAAAACGTGACTAATTATAACACGATTTCAACCACCAAAAATTGCTAGAGAGATGATCTTGCAATTGTAGAAATAAATGTACACGGTTATTTATATCGGCAGAATTTGTCACACGCCACTAATTAGGTGGTTGGACTGTGGCAACTTTTCTATTATGCCTCTGCTATTTCAAATCATCGGTGTATTTATTCATTATGATAGTGACTATGTACTTCGATTACGACCTTTATGATATTTTTTTTCTATAGAGGAAGCTTAGTTGCAATGAATATAATAGGTTCATTTGATCTTAACAGGCTTGGTAGTTTTGTGAACGAATAACGATAATAAGCAAGAGTTATTGTTTTATCTATACCAATTGCAATATGTGTCTCACAAATTTTGCCGATGTAAGCAGCGGTGTACAAATAACTCGAAACAGATTATGATTTAATAATGATGAGAAAACTTGCCATAGTTTCATTTCTATATTTTATTTGAAGTTTACGAATGGAATTTTCGTATCAATATAATTATGAGTATGAGTTGAAAAGACATATTGAAGAAATTAAATTCATATTTCTAGAATTGATATTTTTACAATTGTTTGAACAGCTGTGTTATTTCAAAAAATAATATCTGTGACTTCCTTCTGTTCATTCTCTAGTTATATAGATTTCAACTATTTATTTTTATATATATTTTTTTTTTTTTTGTCAAATATTTATCCTTAATAGAGTTGGAATAAATTTATTTTTAATTATTTCAATCAATTGTTTCTATGATTTACGTTAATCTTTTTTAGCATTATTCAATTAAAAGGTTTTCATTTATTCGTCTATCTGTCGGCAGACAAGTGTTAAATTGTAAACATGTTGTTTAATAATATATCTTGACACCTTCTAGGTGAGTAAGTCATGGAGAAAAAGTAATTTAACAATCATTTTAATGATTATACAACACTTTATATTAGAGATAGGTATATAGGTAATGTGATATCTTACTTTCTCTTTATAATAATGAACGTTATTTGAGAATGAGGTATAATCGAGTGGAGTGTGTGTGAGAGAGAAGAGGTGGAGGTGAAAATTCGAGCTTAATTTGCCGGATTCCTCATTTCACCTCCGGTCTGTCAGTCAATCTGTCTATCTATCTATCCATCTATCTATTTATCTGACTATAAATTCAACCTACACATAACAAATTTTAATTAAGAACATCCACATTAATATTATATAGAATGCGAGAGACAACAACAATTGAAATTCATTCTCTTTGTGTGTAATGTGACTGATTTCTTCTTTAATTTTTTGTTCATAAAAAGACAAACATAAGTATAAGAAATTGAAATAATAATGGAATTTATTCAATTTATTCCATGTAAACATATATTCCTGGCATATAAGTACATATGTTAGAAGTTATAAGAGAATGCAATTAAGTCTCAAACATTAGAACATTCCTTCGGAAATTACATTGAAGATATAATAACACCTGTTCCTTCCAACTTGCATTATATAGATTATCATTAAAAATCATTAAAGTTATGGATTAATAAATTGTTGTTGATGTTTCTTGATTATTTATTTATTTTTATTTTTGATATACTTATATAAGTATATTTGTTTTTGTTTGGAAGAAGATGATGATTGTCCGTCCGGTTGTTGTCACGGATTTTATGCTATTGTTCTCGATATACAACGACGAATGTAAATCAAAACACATCAAAAGTCAATTTGGAAATGTCAAAGCTCTAGGGCTTTTGTAGAGAGAAGAAGAATGAAAAATAAAATGATGCAATATAATAAGAAACGCGCGCGGGCTCTTGTGTGTTTGAATGCTGACACTTTTCTTTTTTTAAACCAAATTTCTATTGTCATTTTAAATGGGATAGGTTCATATCGGAATACCACAAATTATTATTATTATTATTATTGATTTAGAAAGTATAATGTTTTTTTTGTTCCGTATACTTATTCGTTTTTTTATTATCAAAATATTACAATAATAAAATTGTTGGATTTTTAATTAAAATCTCTTATTATTACCATGTGAATACTGAAATTTGTGATGTGAGATTTATAATCGCTCTCTAAAAGCACTATAATCAAATGAAAGTATACAGAGTGTCCGGAAGTTGCGTGCAAAAAATTTATAAGGGGTGATTCTATAGTCAAAAGTAAAGAGACAAAAGTCTATTTCGAAAGCTCAACATTAACAAAGATAGAGCTTCAAACTTGTTGTGTTTTTCCTAAAGAGAATTTGCCTAATGTCTATAAAAGTCGTTTAGCTGAGAAGAGCCATTTTTTGGTTATCTCGACTCGATATGTCAAATGAATGTCCGATAAGCCACTATTGGAGGAGTATAGCAAAATTTTGGCAGTTGTACTACTAAAATTTCAGTAGTCGCTAAATTAAATTATATAGATTTATTATTATTATTATTATTTTCATTATTTAATTTAAATTCTCTTGTGTTTTTTTTTTCGTGGTACTTGATGTTGGTATTCTAATTGGTATGCAATCATTAATTTTATGAAAAATTATACGACTTTATGATATATAATTTCGATTTCTATTTTCTCTTATCAGTATATATAATTCTATAAGTACACAATGTTTAATTTAAATTTTCACGATTTTATAATGTTTCGTGTCTCATTTATTGATTTAATTAGTTGATTGGTGAAATTTCCATTTTTTTCTTACGGAAATAGCTTCTGGTGGTAATTTCAAGTAATATTCTAAACATGAAACTACATATAGTCTCTTATAGGGCAAGAATTTATATAGACAATGAATTTATTTAATGATAGGGAAATCTAAACAAGTTTACGACTCTAAAATAGATGAGAAGAATGCAAATGACATGGTTGATAGTATAGTTGTTGTTGTTGTTATATACCGAACTAAAACCAATAATTATATGTATGTATATGGTAATTATAGCTTCCTTTTATTTCCAAAGACACCCAAAAGAATTATAATCTCAATTTAGAAAAAAAAAATAATCAAAATACACAAAATTACTTTAATTGAAAGAAAAACACAGTTCTTTATCTGTTCGTTTTAATCTAAAAAAAAAAAAACTATCAACCAAACTAAATGTAGAGATAGTTTCAGGACAGATAATTAATCAAGAATAACTAATTAGTTGTTTTAGACGAATTATTCCATGTAATTATTGTGACAAATAACTTGACTTACGAGAAGCGTTTCTAATTTATTAAAAATTCTAATTATCTAAAATGTAGAATAATGTTGTTATATTGCACAGTGAAAGTTCATCGATATTGATTCAGTAATAATAATAATAATAATAATAATAATAATAATAATAATAAAAGATGATGTGTTGTTTTTATTCAAAGTCGATAGATGGCGTTCGATGTGCGTGTACTTTCCCGGTGAAATCGCCTCTAATTAGTAGAAGTACGCCTACTTGCTACTATTTTTTTTTCTTTTCAATATTTGATTAATTTCAAGATAGTCTCTATTAAAATGTTGGAGTTTATTATTTTGTTAAGAATAAATCTTGTATATATTCAGATATGCTAATGACTTTTTTTTTGTTGTGTAATATTATTATTAATGCTTTGATTGCTCTAGAAATTTCTAATTTTATTTTGTTATATCTTTAATAATAATAATACGAAGAAGAAGAAGAGAAATTACATGATGGCTGTGATGGAGATTTTTGAAATGCTATCACAACCAATCTTGTCAGATTATACGCTCTTATTTTCAAAACATCCAAGGTAAAAAAAATAAATAAATAGAATATTCAAATTATTCGAAATGTTTGACTGACAAAAATGTTAGGTTTCATGGTAAAATGAATTTTTTGATAGAATTCTGTTTGATTTTTTTCTTGATTATGATAGCCATAACGAATTTAATTAGTTCCATCAAGTATATTTGATATTTGATATTATTGTACAATATGAGAGGAAAATTTGAAAGAAAAACCATCTCTATATATGTATGAGCATATAATTTTTCTAGCTTGTCGGAATTGTTAGAGTGGAGTTTGAATTAAAATTTATATAGAGTTGTATGGTAGAATAAATTGCTGCTGCTGTTGCTAAATAAAAAAACCGAGAATTAAAATGACGTTTTTTAATGTATTTTATTCATTGTGTTTTAATACGCGAATTCTTTTAGAGATCAACGGAGCGCAAGAATAATTCCATAGTTCTGAGATGACAGTAGTGCCTTCAGGACATCTACTGTCCGTTTTAATAAAAGACGTACGTGCACTGACTGTATAATTATCCTTGGATCTCAACACAGCTCTTTATATTATTATTATTATTATTATATTTTTTTATTTTGTCCTCTATTATTCCTATTTTTATTATTATTACGTAAAATAAAAATCTAATTTTAGATTAAATGAGGGTGGCATAGATTAGATTT
>JAZBGX010000964.1:0-22739 GCA_037414775.1 Zonitis immaculata | reverse complement strand
ATGAATTTTGATTGGTTTATAGTTTTCCCACGTCCGTTAAATCGTTAATATATCCATCAATAATTAACAAATTATAATGAAAAAATTAAAGATTATTGCAACCGATTGTATTAGCGGCCTACATTCGTTATTACGAAGTTGCTTATAATGAACGAAAAATAGAAGAAGGCTGGTCCTTAGCTGTTGGTGTTGTTCTAATGGCTTTTGTTAATATTCTAATTATGCATCATGGTAGTTTAGGTTGTCAACGAGTTGGAATGCGTTGTCGTATAGCTTGTTGTTCATTAATTTATCGAAAAGTATGAAATAATAATTTATATAAATATTCGAATTATTTAAAAATTACAAAATTTTGCAGTTATTAAAATTAAATCGTACATCTTTAGGCCAAGTTGCTGTTGGTCAGCTTGTCAATTTATTATCAAATGACGTCCAAAGATTCGATTTAGCTTCACAACATTTACATTACATTTGGATCATGCCAATACAAAGCATATTAGCGTTCTATATAATGTATAGAAGTGTTGGTTGGGCAGCTGCAGCCGGTTTTGGTGCAATTACACTACAAGCTGTACCATTACAAGGTAAATTATTGATAATATTCTATTAAAAATTAGAATAATTCGGAATTATTATTACAGGTTATTTATCGAAATTGCAAGGAATTTATCGATTTAAAATCGCCCAAAGGACCGATAATCGTGTCAAAATAATGAATGAAATTACAGCCGGTATAAAAGTGATAAAAATGTATGCATGGGAGAAACCATTTGAAAAAGTCGTTGAATTAGCACGAAAATATGAAATTGATCTTGTTACAAAAACATCATATATACGTGGATTTTCTATAGCTTTAATGGTATTCACAGAACGTACAACATTATATTTAACTGTTATAACATATTTCTTAATGGGTCATCGTTTAACCGGTGATGTTGTATTTTCAATTGCACAATTATTTAATACAGTCCAACTATATATGTCGATATTCTTCCCAATGGCTATATCAAATTATGCTGAAGCTAAAACATCAGTTAGTCGTATCGAAGATTTTCTAACATTAGATGAAATTCAACAAAATGATTTAGATGAAATTACACAAACTAATAAAAATGGTTATATATCATTACAGAAAGTATCAGCAAGTTGGATACCAAATCCAATCGTTGATACATTAATGGATTTAAATGTTGATATAAAACCTGGTACATTATGTTGTGTTGTTGGTTCAGTTGGTGCTGGTAAAAGTTCATTTCTACAATTATTATTAAAAGAATTACCATTAAATTCTGGTAAATTAACAATAAACGGTACTATATCGTATGCATCACAAGAACCATGGTTATTTGTATCAACTGTACGTAATAATATACTATTTGGTTTACCATATTTGAAAAATCGTTATAAAGATATTGTTAAAGTTTGTGCGTTAGAAAGAGATTTCGAACAATTTCCACAAAATGATAAAACTTTAGTTGGTGAACGTGGTAGTTCATTGAGTGGTGGACAAAGGGCACGTGTTAATTTAGCACGTGCCATTTATCGTGATGCTGATATATATTTATTAGATGATCCATTATCAGCTGTTGATACACATGTTGGTAAACATTTATTTGAAAAATGTATTGTTAAATATTTACATGGAAAAACTAGAATTTTAGTCACACATCAAATACAATTTCTGAAACAAGCCGACCTTATTATTGTATTAAATAACGTAAAATTTTCATTATTATTATTATTTATTTTTGTCAAATTTAATAAGTGATTGCAGGGTAAAATTGAAAAATGTGGAACATTCAATCAATTATCAGAAAATGAATTGAATACTTTAAATCAAGAAACACAACAAGAAACTAATGAAAAACAACAAGAAAATAATGATGGTAGACAAAGATTATTATCTGTTGTCTCTCATACTGTAAATAATTTCACATCTTGTGTAACATCTAATTGCAATTGTGTTTTTTTTTTAATTTTAGAGTACAGTTGCGGATGAAGAGTTCGAAGAAGATGCCAAAGAAACTCAAGAATTAATGGAAAAAGGCTCAATACCTACATCAACTTATATGGAATATTATAGATCAGGTGGTAATATTGTCGTTTTATTATTTTTAATAATACTATTGATTGGTGCTCAATTGGCATGTAATGCATCCGATATTTGGTTAACACAATGGTTTGTATTTATTTAACAATTAGAATTATTCAAATTATTGAATTAAAAATAAATTTAGGACAAATTCGGAAGAGATTCGTTACAATTTTAGAAAACAAAACAACACAGATATTGAAAATAATAATCAAACTATAATAATTCAAACAACACCAACAACAAATTTTCCGGATTTAAATTCAACTAATTATATAGAATTGGATTCGAATAAATCTGGAATATTATCGGAAAATAATTATATTTCAATTTATACAATTTTGATAATATTATCAATAATTCTAACAACAGCTAGATCGTTATTATTTTTCAAATTATCAATGAATGCTTCAAAACAATTACATAATAGAATGTTTCATAATGTTTTACAAGCAACAATGAGATTTTTCGATACAAATCCAAGTGGACGTATATTGAATCGTTTCTCAAAAGATATGGGTGCTATTGATGAAATTTTACCAAGAGCTATGCTTGAATCATTACAAATATTTCTAGTTATGACCGGTATATTAATAATGGTATTTATTGTAACAACATGGATGATAGCTGTAGCTATATTACTTGGTGTTTTATTTTATTGGTTTCGAACGATTTATTTGGCAAGTGCCCAAGATGTAAAACGACTTGAAGGAATAAGTAAGTTGTTTGAGAAATTTATTAGGTGATGTTTTGTTTTATTGAAATATTGTCGAAAATTTTAGCTAGAGCTCCAGTATTTTCACACGTTTCGGCTTCTTTATATGGCTTACCAACTATACGAGCTGCAAATGCACAAACTATGATAATAAAAGAATTTGATATTTTACAAGATCAACATACGAGTTCTTGGTTTTTATTCCTTGCAAGTAGCGAATTGTTTGGTTTATATTTAGATATAATAAGTACTGTTTTTTTATTGGTAGTTACATTCCAATTTTTAATTTTTGATGATGGTATAAATTATTTTTTCATATTAGGGAGAAATCATTTTTTTTTTTCACAATTTTCTAGGAACAACTTTAAGTGGCAATGTAGGTCTTGTAATTTCGCAAAGTTTAATATTAACCGGCATGCTACAATATGGTGTACGTCAAACAGCAGAAGTAGCTAGTAATATGACAAGTGTTGAAAGAGTTCTTCAATATACAAAATTAGATAAAGAAGGACCATTTGAATCGTTACCAGCGAAAAAGCCACCACGTGATTGGCCTCAAAATGGTAAAATTTTATTTAAAAACGTTTATTTACGTTACGTAGCTGATGAAGCTCCAGTTTTGAAAAATCTCAATATCGAAATTGAACCAGCTGAAAAAGTAATTCAATTGAAATATCATCCAATTTTGGAATTTTAATATATATTTTTTTTTTTAGGTTGGAATTGTAGGCCGTACTGGAGCCGGCAAATCAACATTAATCGCTTCTATATTTCGTTTAGCTAAAATTGATGGACTAATTGAAATTGATGGTGTCGATACAGCATCAATTGGATTATCAGATTTACGTTCGAATATATCGATAATACCACAAGATCCGGTATTATTTTCAGCATCAGTTCGATATAATTTGGATCCGTTTGGAAAAGCTGATGATAAAACATTGTGGCAAGCTTTAGAAAATGTTTCTATTTGATTAATTAGAATTTATTCATTCAAAATTAATTGGAAATTGTTTTTGTTTTTTTTTTTTAGGTTGAATTACGAGATGCTATTGATAGTTTAGAACAGAAAGTTAGTGAAGGTGGTTCAAATTTCAGTGTTGGTCAACGGCAATTAGTCTGTTTAGCTAGAGCAATTGTTCGAAATAGTCGAATTTTAGTCATGGATGAAGCTACAGCTAATGTTGATCCAACGTAAGTGGCTCAAACTTGAAAAATTGTGAAAATTGTTTGATTTTTATTTTCCAATAACAGGACTGATGCATTAATTCAGAAATCGATAAGAAAAAATTTCAAAAATTGTACGGTACTTACAATAGCCCATCGTTTAAATACAATTATGGATTCTGATAAAGTATTGGTGATGGATGCTGGGGAAGCGGTTGAATTCGCTCATCCACATGAATTATTACAAAATCCAAATGGTTATTTTACAAGTATGGTACGACAAACTGGTGCTATGATGGATAAACAGTTGAGGAACATTGCACAAGAAGCTTATGATAACAAATCTAGAACAAATGATGAAGCATAATTCTACTTAAAATTACTTAATTTTTTTCAAAACAAAAAATGATGACAATATTTTATATAAATTTTTAGAAAAATATTTTTCTTGAATTTCTTAATACTAATTAAATAATTGTTTATTATATAAGTTGAACATCGCCTCTTTTCACTAAATTCGCAACACTATTATACGAAATAA
Organism: Zonitis immaculata; assembly: GCA_037414775.1. NCBI lineage: Eukaryota > Metazoa > Arthropoda > Insecta > Coleoptera > Meloidae > Zonitis > Zonitis immaculata. The sequence continues at coordinate 18,224 of JAZBGX010000964.1, read as the reverse complement.
CCATTTGAGAGCCTGGATTCAAATCAACAACATCCCCATCTTCTTCCCGGCCATCATCGATGACAACACCTTCAACGTTATTTTTCGATTTTAGAAAAACAAAACTATGCCGATTTGGTTGTAGCGATTGATTTTTCAAATCATCAATCGGTAGTCCTGGATAAAAATTAACAACATTCGCGAAATGCTGCTCCAAACCTGCAAAAATATAAGAATAACCAAATAAATTTTAATATCAAAACATCAAAGTATTACTTTGTTTATAATTTTTAGCAAATTGCAATTCAGCCTCTGTTAAATATAAATCTTGACCAATTTCACTACGTTCTTCTTCATCTTTCAAAATACTAAAAACATAACTTTCAATTTTTTCTAAACGTTTTCTTAAATAACTGGTAATCAAATAACGAATACGATCAATTTCTAATTGATGTAGACTCTTTTTAAAATCGGAATTATTGATTGTTTTCAAATTTTCATCCATATATTTGATTTGTCCTAATAAACAATCGACAATTTCGATTTTATTTGGTAAAATTTCCGGTGCAAATTTCTCATTCAACCAAGCCTCCTCCATCATTTCGATAACTTCGGCGGATGTTAATTGGACTTCTTCTGCATCACCATCAGCATTTTCATTCAATAATTCCGCAATATCGTCACTATCCATTTGTTTTTTCGGAGTATTGTTACTACAATTGGAATCGACTGAATAATTGAGGTTAGAACACTAGAAGTTAGGTTAAGATCTAGGCGGAAAATTCAAAATTTTACTTTACTACTTATATATTTATATCAATTAGAAAATTAACGCATGTAAATTCGCAAAACTTTATATTTGAATCGAGATTGTCGCCTGTTTGCAATTATTTTCCGCTTTCGGATATTTTTTTATTTATTTGTTCTGCCTTTCCGCTAGATTAACAGAGAAAATAACAGTTACATCTATAGATTTAAATAAAAATTAAATAATTTCACAGTATATTTTAGATAATTGAAGATAATTCTTGGTATAACCACTCGATATTACATAAATTTCTTTCACTATAATGGTCTTATTGTTCATCAAATATTTTTTATTAAACGAATATACTTTCAGTTTTATCAATTATTACAAAAAGCATTGTTGTTAACATTCAACTATAGGTATATTTGAATAATTGGACTGCTGTATTGTGTAATTATAGTTGAGAAAGTACACCATCGAATAATAAACATAACAAATAAAAAATTATATTTCTAATAATTATCATATAATCATCAGGAACAATTTTGTTGAACATTGTCTAGACGTGAATTTGTGGAAGAAAACTCGATTTTACGATTATTCACCGATTCCCGTGTATTTCTCATTTCAATAATCAATAATCCTATTTTTAATTAGATTATTATTATCAAGATAAAGTGACGTAGATGCTTTCTCCACAAATTTCTAAATTTTAGCCGAATTAATTAATTACAAGTATTATCGTATTTTGCTCAGAAATTTCCATTTTAATAAATATTAATTGCAATTCCTAATTATTTTTTCTTAACATATAGAGTCGAGGAACACCCTCACTTGGAATCTTATATTTCGATAGAAGCGAAAAGAAAGCTTATAAGTAGGGGGATTTTTTTCGTATAAATCATAAAAAAAATTATAAAGAATCTTCAACATCATCATCCAACATCGAGAGGGAGGACGTACCGTCTAAAAAGAAAGCGCCAGTTGATGAACACTTCAGTTGTCTATAACGGAAAGACTTCTCTTCATTTCGTTCAAAAAAAACTTCAAAAATAAACAATGAACCGGTTGGTGTCGGTAATTGATAAATTGATTAGAATTGGACGTAATTTGTTGTGTTTTATTTTATTATTGGTGTTGTGTACAAATCAATGTTATGGCCAATTTCTTGGACAACATCGGACGGTAAGTCCAACAATAATAAATTATTAAAATTTAACGTGGAGATTTCGATACAAATAAACTAGAAAATTGATTTATTGAAGGAAAATAAAATCGCCCATTTGTCTTAATTATTCCATTTTATTGTTGGGTTGCGTTCATTAAGACTTAATTGGAGCGTAAATCTCATGTGTGGAATTTCGAATAATGTCAAGTTTTCGATAATTACATGAATTATTGATATTTGGCATCAATTTCGAAGAGCTTTCTCACTATTAGCTTCAGTTTTCGTCGATAATTAGATAAAACAAACAAAACAATTTTTTTGTTACTTTCTTCTATTGATTTATTAGGTGTTTGGATATGTAGATTTATAGAAATCGAAATATGATGAATTCTATTGATATTTCTTATTATTGTAATCATCGACCTTTGGTGAAAGTTTCTGTTTTTTCTCAATTCCAAATTTCTATATAAAGGTCAAGTACAAACGTACTAATCTGCTATCGTTGAACTTGACCTTTATAATAAATTAATATTAAAGAAATTTTTATTGGTGAAGATGAAACACAAACAAAGATTATTTTTTCGGCTACACCTTTCTAAAAACCTTCACTTTCCCCAAATCATATACAAAATAATTATAAAATGCTTATAAGCTCTTTATAATTGTACGTATTAAAGTCTCAAACAAAGATCCTTCAATCGTTGTTATAATGAAAGCGATTCTGATTGTTGGTTTATTTCAAATATCTAATTAAAATGTTACGGTCGTTATATAAAATTTTATTCTATAGAAATTATAATTAGAATAACCGAATATTAGAATAATTTCTGCAAAATAAATACTTGTGGTTTTGATAGATATAATAAAAAACGTTGTTTTTTTATTTTATTTTATACTGGAATTTCTTTACCGGAAAGTAGTGAGTTCTTTGAACTTGATTCCTATATAATCCGGATTAATTTCTGAAACAATACAATTTTGCATAACATATCTCATAGTGGAATTCCTTCCAGATACTTTCGAAAGTCGTAATATATTTCTTCCATGATCATAGAAGAGTAAATAAATAAGATAAATCTTATAATTTCCTGTTTCTTAATCGACTAATTCTTATCGAAGATCTTAAACGTTAGCATCTATTTCTCCAAACAGTTGTTAATATTTATGTAATAATTTACAATCTATTCTGGATTATAACGATGAAAATAGATGTTAATATTACGCAAGTTTCACCATTTCAAATAGCATTTTTCTTAATACATCCAACTATTAAAATAACGCTCACTTCTCATAAACTACAACTTATAATAGTAAAGTTGAAAATTTACATTATACTTTCACTAAAAAAAAAACAAACCATATTGCAATATTCAGATGATAGAGGTGCATAAGACCAAATTACCGACAATTAACATACATACTTTCATTTTTTCCCAAAATTACTTCATTAAAAAATAGATTTATTTTAAATCATCCGGAAACTTTCTATTGATGCATGAAAATATATTTGTATATTAAAAAAGCCGGATGTGGGAATCTCAACATATTTTCCCTTTCATCTATATAGATTTTCTCATAATTAAATATTAAAAAAAAAAAAAATTCTCACAGCACAACTGTATTAAGTAATCGCTGGTTTTACATAAATTCCCTTCAATTTAATTTGATCTGATTTAATTCGTCAATAAATAAGCGACTTATAGTTAAAATTTTGTAACTTAATAAATGAATATTGCGTCGTTGATTTTTTTCTATTTATTTGTTTGTTTAATAGTTGTAACTGTTATAATGTTGCAATTCTAATCAATTATTAATGACAGTAAATGACACCAATTAATTTAGAAAAAATGATATAAAACGAAAGGATACGGCTATTGCTCAATAGCTCTAAATAATAATAATAAAGATCCTTTAGTCTATACATTTACTTAAAATAATTTTCGATTATATAATAACAATTCGCTTGATTATTGCAGCAATTCAACAACATCCATCAAAATACTCAATTATCGCCACAACAACAAGGGCATATTCTAAGTGATATCCAATTACATCAACATCGATTCAATTTAAATCCAAATAATAATCAATTCAATCCACAACAATTTACAACACAACTAGGAGCGAATTTCTATAATCAACAACAACAAAATGAACAAATACAATTTCCGGGTATCGTACAAAATCAACAAAATGTTTTACCAACACCGATTTTACAACAATCGTCGATAATCCTACCAACGAATAATCCAGAAATTCAATCAACGGCCGAAACGCCAAAAAATCGAATTGTTCAACATCATACTCAAACAAGATTTACACCAAATTTTGTTCAACAACAACAACAAAATTTCGACCAACACCAATCAAATTATAACCAACCAACACCAAATAGTCCTTTACAATCTTCATTGAATCCTTTCCAACCACGTCCGACTGTCGATCCGATTCTAGCAATCGAACAACAAATACAACAATTAGATCCGGAAAAACATAAATTACGTATAAAAGAATTACGCGAAAAACAATCGATTATCGATAAACATAATCAATTTGTTGAGAAACAATATGAGAAAGCTTTGAAGAAAGCCCAAAACGATCATCAAGAATTCATTCAACAACAAAACGAAGAGAAAAAGAAATTATATCAACGTGTTTATAAACCGAATAATAATGGTGAAATTATTCGATATTCACAAGGTACACCACGTTATATTTATCCGGAAGAGGCACCATTATTCAAATTGGCAATTGATAAATATTATCAAGAACACCCAACAACAACGACAACAACAACAACAACAACAACACCAAAACCGATAACAACGCGTAAAAATGTTGCAATCAAACCGTTATTTCTACCAACAGCTCTACCAAGCAGTACGACATCTGAACCGAAAATCAAAACAATCCAATCTTTAGAAGACTTAAATTTGTTGCAACAACAATACAAAACTCAACAGATTGCTAAAGATGATTTATTAGCTCAATTACGATTAGCTATTGGAAATAATCCAGATGATGATGTAATTGGTAGGAATTTATCGTCACGCGAGATATCATTAGCGAACGGTAAAAAGATCCAATTAATTACAACAAGAGATCCGAAATTAATTGGTAATAATAATAATAATTCAGAAGAATTGACATTGCCTAATGGACAGAAAGTTCAAGTTATTAAAACAACAGATCCAAATCTATTAGCCAGTCCTTCATCATCATCATCATCATCATCAATAAAAACCCAAGAAATCACACTACCAAATGGTGAAAAAGTTGAAATAATTAAAACAAACGATCCGAAATTAGTACCAGGCGCTACTCCATTAGAACCCGGTAGTGATTTAGAGAAACTTGTATTATCACGAACAACAACAACAACAAAACCACCGAAAATTATTTTAGATGAATTAACAAAAAGTGTAATACCAGCTGGTGCAAATTTCGAATTATTAAAAACCGATGCTAGTGGTGGTTTAGAACAAGTCGGCGGTTTACCGAATAAAAAAAAAGTCACGTTCGTTCTATTGGAAGAACAAGATGATGGTACATTGAAAGTACAAGGTGTACGTGGTAATGGTAAAGATAAACCGGAAGTTGATGTTGATTCGATATTGAAAAAAATTAGAGAAGGCGAAATTAAATTACCGTCTAGAGGTAAAACGAGTACAACTACAACAACAACAACAATTAGACCACCATCAACAACAGTGAGTGTTGATATTGTTCCGAATTCGTTTGCTTCAGATGATGATGTGAATATACCGATTTTGAAGACGAATATTGGGACGCATTTTGTTGCAACTTCAACACCATCATCAACATTTTATACCAAAATCTTTCCAAATACGATTAAAACAACACCAATACCGATAATATCATCATCAACAACAACAACACCGACACCGAAACGTGTACGAGAACAGCACATATTAAATTATCCAAATAATAATGATTTATTACGACAAGCTTCATCGGCGACTTCTTCAAATCAAAATACAATCTACAATTATGAACCATCATCAACAAACCAACCGAATCCAACTGTACCATCATCGACCGTTACCATTTATCGGAGTTTATCTTCAACAGTACCAACAGTAACCGAATCATCGCAATTTAACGTTGATAATAATGATGATAAACAATTAGAATTACCTGATGTTTTGAAAAAGAATGGATTATTTGCTATGGCGAAATTTTTGAAACAATCCGGTTTAGATACAATTCTGAATGAAACAGGACCTTATACGATATTTGTACCGAACGATAAAGCATTTAGAACTTTATTGGTACAATTGGGTGGGCCGGAAAAGGCTGAAGAAAAGTTTAAAGAAAATCCACGATTATTGAGTGGAGTAAGTTTCAAGATTTTCGTTCTAGTTTTGAATTAAATCTGTTTTGTTTTTTTTTTAGTTGTTATTGCATCATGTAATTCCGGGGACTTTTACTATCGGGTCGCTTCAAGATGAAATGACTGGAGTCTCATTAGCCGGCACCCAATTAAGAGTCAACCAATATAATATGCATGATTTAGAATGGAACGATATCAAAGTATATTAATTATATTGCTCTAGATAAATATAAAATAATAATAATTAACATTTGATTTAGATAACAACAATTAACGGTGCCAAGGTTTTGGATGAAAAGAAAGATATAGAAATACCACAAGGTATTGCCCATGGTATTGATCGAGTTATGTTCCCATTACCAGTTGGTGATATTGTACAAACATTGCAATCAGATCGTGAACGGAAATTTACAAGTTTATTGCGAGCAATTTTCTCATCAGGTCTTGCTGAAACATTACAAGGTATAGAATGAAGATTGTAAAACGTAATTTAGAAAATTTCTAATAATTTTTGATTAATTAGGTACAAAAACATTTACTCTATTCGCACCAACCGATAAAGCTTTCAATCATTTATCGAATGAGGATTTGAATCGTATGGTAACCGATCGAAATTTGGCGAGAGAATTAGTTTTTCGTCATTTAATACCGACAACACTATATACGAACGGAATGCGTTACTATCAAATTAAAGAGAGTTTATTACAGGACCGACAATTAACTTTAAGCAAACAAGCTGGTAAGATTCCAATTTCTCTCCCATACAATTCCAAGATAAAAATCAAGATTTTCTCTTATTATTACAAACTTCTGTCATAAATTAACTTGGTTGAATATATTCAATGGAAATACACCACTTTCACTTTTTTTTTTTTAAATTTTCGGTTGAATTGAAAATAAATTTCCGTTATTTTTCTTTTCGTCCATATTTCAAAACTAATAAAAATCAAATTAAGCTTTCCCAAAAACGAAATGAATCCATATACTCGATTATGCAATGAAAGTAATAATTTCGTTTTCAATCCACAATTATGATGATGGACCATATGGAATACAGCCTCCGGAAGATTTCACTTTTCTTCCATATAGCAACATTATACTGTATATCATGATTTTTTCAACTTTCTCACACTTTCGCGAAAATTATTTGTTTTTCGCTACTTATCATCATCATCATCATCATTGTATTCTTTTCCAAAAGCTTCATTTGAGTTATTTAAAAATAAAAAATCGAACCAACTGGATCATTTTTCTTCCAAAAAGTAGGTTGAAAAGACTGAACTAGAGAAAGAAATATTCAACCTTTCACCGATTGTATTTGTTCGAAAGATTGTAAAAAGAAAAAATAAACTACCGATAGAGAATCTTGTACGCCTTTCCTTTTCGACCCAATAATAACAAATTTAATTATTTATTGATATTTTTGAAGGGAGTATTTATAAATCTTTGGTAAAAATCTATTGTTCTATTTGTTTCAGGTAAAGTAAAAGTGAATAATATACCTTTGGTAACACAGAATATACCAACAACAAATGGTGTTATACATGCGATCGACATACTTTTATAAAAAAGGAAAATCATTTTTTTTTCAATTATTAATTTATCTTATATTAATGAAGTTCACACGAGTCATTTCTATAATAATACTTACAATTAGTAGCCATTTTGTATCTATTGTTTTCATCCAACTTTCGTCTTGTCTCATATCTTTTATCTAATTATTATTAGTATAATTATTATTTTATTTTATTTTTTTATGTTGTTGAAATGCATCTAATTAATTGATTTATTGATTTTTTTCCAAAAATTTTTTATCAATTTTTAATTGCCAATTGTATATTATTAAATTCTATTATATTTAATCTTTAATATAAGGTATTGTAAGTATTTTAATAAATATTTAAAGATTTGCATGTGTTTTGTTCTATTTTCATAGTTGAAATACTCCACATAATCTTTATCTCAATGTAATTAGTGAAATCTCATTTCTTCCAATTATTTCAAGAACATTAAAATTACAATTGAATTTCCAAATAAATCATTACTTCATTTACTAATTTTCCAATTAAATTCTTTTCATATTAAGTAGGTAGATATTAGGCAATATATTCCAAATTCCAATTCAAAATTCTCAAAGAATAAAACCTGACAAGGTTATCAAATTGTTAGTTTCGACAAAACAAATTAAAATAATTATTAGTTTGAATGTGAATTGAACTCTAAAATGAGAAATGGTGGATGCGCCGGGCAAATTTTTAGTTGTCTAGCCCTATTAATTTGTGTAAAGTTTTATTTTGATATTTTATTGGTTAGCTCAAAAGTCTCATAAAATCTTGTGTCGCTTACTCAAATATTCAAGACCAAATGTTACAAAATCTAGTTTTGTTTAGTTTTTTTTAAATATCTCCATTTCCATATAAATCGTAGAGCTATCTACAGTATTGCTAATTTCTTGATATACAAGTATTATAGTAAACCAGACAAGTGGTTGACACAAACTAGCGACGTGACATTCAATATTTCAATGGCCGACTATAGCTCAAATCACACCATATAGGTGTAATGTACAATATCAGGTAAGAAGAAAATTAAAAATATACGTCCATTATTTAATCGGTAACGGTCTTGTCCACTGCTGAAATACATACATCTAAATAGTTTCTTCTATTCTGAGCAGTTTGCTACCCAATTTGTTTGTATTATTTTGATGTCATCGGTTCATCTTGTAACGGGTGCCTACCTGACTTCATTCTCCACTTCAGAACGTTTCTTGTCCATTGGTTATCCTGCATCCTGACAATGTGTCCTGTCCAGCGTCATTTTAGCCTCAATATATGGTTTGCAACATCTTTAACTCCAGATCTTCTACGCATTTCTTCGTTGCTTATCCTGTCCCTCAGAGTTGGGTTATTTGAGATTTAACAATAAGTAGGTAGTGATTTTTTTAGTTAGTGTCGGGGTCTTCGCTCCATACATCAAGACTGGGATGACGCACTGTTCTAAGGATTTTCTATTCAGATTGATTGGCATATTTCCTTCGTACACATCTCGCAATTTACTAAACGAAGCCTACCCTAGTGCTGTTTTTCGAAACAATTCTATTCTTTGACTGTCTCCACCAATTTTTATTTCGTCTCCCAAGTATACGGGGTGGTCCGTCAGAGGCTTTCCTGGTCTTGTGGGAACTCTGGTTCTAGATATCACACTTCAGATCATCAAGTCCATTTCTTTCTGCACGAACTAGAGCCAGAGTTACAAAACCAAGAAAGCCTCTGGTGGCCCATCCTGTATATACACCTAACATATAACTCTCTAACCAGATTAGTCATCACATTAGTTTTTTACAATTTATAAACAAATAAATGAGGACATATTCGCTCGTTTCATTCAAGTTGATATGATGAAGCATTGAGGCATGCTTGTCCATTAACAATAAGCCCATATACTTTTAATATAATTTTTTTTTTTTTAAATTCCTTGATAGAGTGATTGAGTACGTCCTGTTGAAAGAACTAGCGGATCATTATCTTCTTCTATTATAAAGACAGTTTTCTAATGTTAAGATTCTGCAATGGCTGTTTCCAAAATAGGATCATCAACATCATCTGTCTGGATACTAAAAATGATCTTGCGTTATCAGTTATCATACATACGCCTAGGCGCTTATCCCATTCTTCGCTTTCTATTTCCAGAACTTTAATGAAATATTGCCCGAGATCAAATTTGTAGTCATTTAGAGCACACAAACACAAAAAAAATAGATTTTGTTTCCTTGAATATCTTGTGTAGCAATAAAGATTGAGAAATCTCACAAAAATGTTCTCTTGTAGTTCTATTCAACTGTTCCTCCAGCCTCGAGAGCTAGAACAGTCATGATGAAAGCCAATCTTCGCAGCGAAGATGGCACTTGAAGAATAAGAGAGTTTATGAATCTTCCATTCCGAGATTGACCTTTTTTGCCACCTTATTTGACTCGGCTAACTAATTATTGAGGATGTCCTACTATTTTCTATGTGAGTAAAAAAATTCAACAATGTAAACTGAATAAAATATTAATTTAAATATTAGAAAAATTATTTAACAAAAGTAAAACTTACAAAATACAATCACCAAAAATTAATAATTAGTTTTATATTTTTTCATTTCAACCATAATTAAATGAATATTAGTCAATTGACTACGTATATTCGGTGCTAATAATTTATGAAATCTATGATAATATTGTACTAATTGCGTTAAAGCTAATTGTAATAAACTCGAACCTGTTAATAAATTTGGAAATGACAATAATACTTCACGATTCAATTCCTCCAACGATTTCTTCCAATTTGTTGAGAAATGTTGTACGATATTTATCGATTTTGTTTCTAAACTCTTTATATCGTCAGTTTTGTTTTTTTCAATTAAATATTCACATTCTTTAACATATTGCATTAATTCCCCAAAATGTGGACTTAATATTTCTTCAACATATTCACCACTTTTCGATGATAGACGTGCTTTAAATGTTTCAGCCTCTTTCGAATTATCTCTTGTACGTTCCATTATTATATGCAATATCATATCGTAATTATTTATCAAAAAAATCAATTGTTCTTTACGTTGAGGAAAGATACCAGCCATACGTAATATAAACAATTCAACTTCTTCTTGTAATTCAGCTAATAATTGATTGACCAATTCATTAGGGAAATTCTCACTTATTCCAACTAAAGCAGCACTAAATTCTGCATATCGCCTCGTTATCTAAACAATAGAAACTATCAAATATTTTGAATCGAAAAAAAAATATGTTTACATACATAATGTGGCCCCATTTCTAAATTGAATTTAGTTGGATCACAATCACGAATACTCGCTATATTCAAACGAAAAACAAATTCAAATCTTGATAATATAATTTTCTCTAAATTATCCCAATATTCATCCAATGCAGGTACACAACGTTTATGGCACATGATTTTATAACGTAAAATCAAATGGAAACATAAGAATAGGGCAATAGTATCATAACAATCGGTAACGAAAAGCTCCAAATTTTTCTACAATTTTTTTGTTTGTTTATTTCAAATTATTATAGTTAGTTATTCGAATAAATAATTGAAAAATTACTTTCAATTGTCCTAGAGTTTTGCTCATGATTTGATTGAAAAGATCTAACGCTTGTTGTCCACGTACCATAAAGAATTCACTAACAAATAAATATTCACGACATGCATTATCAACTAAAGCGTATTGTTCGCTTCTAAATAACGCCTCAAATGGATACTAAAATTTAAAAATTTATGGTTAATCTTATGTTGTAATTAATGGAATTTTTATGAATATACTCGAGTTTTGGTTTGTGCATGTGGTACAATAATTGGTGCTTCTAATTGTTGAGCCAGAACATCACCTCTATTACCAATCGTAAAAACTGTCCCTTTATTTTTCAATGACTTATTAAATAAATTTCGATTAGCTGTATCTTCTATGCCCATTAAATCATCTTTAGTTATACATTCTTCATATTGTAGTTTCATTAATTTACCCGAATATGATTTGAAATAAGAGAAATAAATTTTACTCATCGTATCAATATATTCACTGCATATTTCTTGAGCCACATTCCGTTCGTTCGATAAAATAAATTCGAAAAAAAATTTATATTTCAACATGTTATTTTGTGGTATTTGATAATTCGTCATTGGTTTACGGAATTTATAGATTTGTTCCAATAAATACGTACGTATTTTTGACATGGCTTTAATTTTTAATTTCTCTAAAATATCTTTAACATCCACACATGATTTTGATTCTTTGAAACTTTGCTCTTTAACAAAACCAATTTTATGATTCAAAATTTGTAATTGTGTTAGAAATTCTTTATCAGTAACTGGATAATCCATAATACCAACAATTAATGTTTCTGATACGGTCATATCATCAATAAATTGACTCAATTGACCACGTATAGATTGACGATTACTTAATTCTTGACTCATTGATATTGATTTACGTTGTAATGATAATATTTCACTACTTATATTACCTAAATCATTTTGGAAACATATTAACATTGATTCCATACGTTCTAATATTTGATCGCAGCCTGTTATTTGATTGTGCAAATTTGCAATATTCTCACTTTCTTTTATATAATCTTGAATCGATTTGTTCTCAGTTTCTTTCAATTCTTTCTCAATTTCTTTGGAATATTCACGTAAATCAGTGAATGTATTTAAAATCTCCTGCACCTCCTTATCGTCCAATGATGTATGATCGATTTCATTAGAACGATTGGAAATACCAGGCTCTATAGATTTTCCATCCATTCTCAAGTAATTCTTCTCGATTCTTCAATTTATTAATAATTTAATTATTTAATAATGCAAAAAAATTAAATCAACAATTTAAATTAAATAAACAGCTGATGACACGAAATCTATTAATTGTCAAACTTCTAATGCACTCAATACACCATAGGAATTAAATTACTATTTAATTCAAATTGCTAATTTAATAAAAAATAACTCAAAATAATATCAAAAACATGATGTACATATAAATATAATGATTTCTCTTTTTCCAATCATAGTAAGATAAATTTTATTTACGGTTTACGGATTAGCATTGTAAGAATAAGATTTTTAATTAGATGTGTATGATTAGCTTTAATATTGGTATACCTGCCAACTGCCAACATCGATGAAGTTCAACTTGGTTCAACTGATATGACATAGAGGGCTCTTTAGTTCTTTTCGGAAAAATTGTGCTACAAAGATGGTGAGTTATAGTAAATTTAACTATTTTTTCATCAAAAATCCCAGTAATCCTTACATTTTCCTTCAAAAAAACTAATCTAAGAGTAATTGTGCATGAATATTTTCAATAGTTTTCCTATATTTTGTATAAATTCCCTTATTTTAGTTATGTTTGATTTCCATAACCTCACTTTCAGATATGTAGATTGTGGTTGAAATTTATTAATATTTTGTGCTTTTTTACAGTCGCTCGTTATTCCAGAGAAATTCCAACATATTCTTCGTATCTTGGGTACGAATATTGATGGTAAAAGGAAAGTAATGTTCGCTCTTACCGCAATCAAAGGTGTTGGTCGTCGTTATTCAAATATTGTATTGAAAAAGGCCGATGTTGATTTAGACAAAAGAGCTGGTGAATGTTCTGAAGAGGAAGTAGAAAAAATTATAACAATTATGTCAAATCCAAGACAATACAAAATTCCAGATTGGTTCCTCAACAGACAAAAAGATATTGTTGATGGTAAATACAGCCAAGTAAGTTTTATTATAAATATATTTTTTATTGAAACGCACTAATAAAACGGCAATGTTTTTTGATTTCAATTGGACATTTGTTGGTAGCATGTGCAATAGAATTATCAGCGTATAAAATAAATTTATTATAAAATTTTGTATTTGTGAATCAGTCGTTGAGTTGATTATGCGATATCTGAAAAGCAATTACAAATCAATTTTATTGATAAATTAATTTTTAAAATTGAATAAATTGTATGCTACATTAATTTTATTTTTATTTATAGCTTACATCGGCTACATTAGATTCAAAATTACGTGAAGATTTAGAACGTATGAAGAAAATCCGTGCCCATAGAGGTATGCGTCATTATTGGGGTCTACGTGTGAGAGGTCAACATACAAAAACAACAGGACGTCGTGGACGTACTGTTGGTGTATCTAAGAAGAAATAATTCTTTTTTAAGCTAAGACAAATACAAATTTTTTTTGGGAATTAATATTTTTCATTTGATAAATTCCGGAAATCCTACATTTCCTTTATCATGTCTTATAATAAAACAATATTTAGTTTGATGGAATTATATTTGAATAACAGTTAACAATACTTATAATACAACTCGTATTAATAGATGGTTACAGTTCACTATTCGAACATTTTAATTAAACACATTAATGCTTAAAAATTCAATAATTGCACCAGTTCAAATTGAAATTGACGATAATTATTGCAACAGTACATTTAGAGAATGAAGTTGGATTTCTCCTAAATATTGAAAAATAAAGAGCTTATTCTATGTGGAATTTGTACATTAATAATTAATGATTAACTATAAATAAAATATTAATTATATAAATTGAACATTATATATTGCTTGGTAATTAATAGGAATGAAGAATTATTAAAATCACAATTTTTGTTTCGTATTGGATTCCTTTTTAAGATAAAATTTCTAGATAAGCTCTGGGTACTTTGCCAACTTGAAATCCACGTTCACCTAACATATAATCTTCATTAGGTTTTTCACTCATCTCTCTCACTGTTAATACCTATTTGAATTAAATTGTTTTTAGTGGATTATATTTAACGGAAAAAAATTGAATACCTCATTCGCCATTAAACTTAATTCTGTAGAATCTTTGGCATCATAATCATACAAAACTTTAGCTCGTTTTATGCCATTTTTATCATCTGTATTTTTAGGATTTAAAGGAGTATTAGGATCACAACCAGGCATCGAGGAGAAACTGTACAAAAAAAAAACAAAAATAAACAATACACGTGCAATTATTTAAAAGAAAATACATTAAATTTTTGAAAGATACTCATGAAAATTGGAAAATGGAAATATCAAATAATTATTCAATTTTTAATAAGATTATTTAAATTGTATTGGAAAAGCAGTAATTCTAGATAAACAGCCACTACTGGAGCAAAATTCCAATTTAATGAGATAATCTATTCGAAACATTAGGAAAATATTTTCTTTCCTTGATTATAAAATAAATTATCTCATTACTACAAACTGAAGGAATTAATTTGAGGAGGAATTAGTATCATTATCTGAGCTTATAATAGGATTAAATATAGCTGGTGAGGAGACCCGTGTGTTATTTGGTACTGGTGGTTCAAGATCTTCACTGTTTAATCTCAAAACAGGCCCAGGTTTCACAGAGCTGAAACATTTACATGCATAAAGCTATTCCAGTTTTTTTTTTCTTTTTAGAATAAACGATAGAAAATAGAAAAATTCTCTACTAGAAGACTAACACAATCGAGCAAATTATTTATAAAATAATCAAATACCTTGCCAATTCGCGTTGTAAATCAGTCATAATTGTTGTACATTGCGAATAATATCGTGCTTGTGTTTCAACGAATTCTTGTAAATAACGTAAATGAGCAGCATGTGAACTACTCATACCTTCCAATAATAATTTTGTTATCTCCGTTTGTCTATCAAATTCTGCTTGGGCGATGCGTAAATCGCGTTCAGCCTAAATTTTAAACATAATTTATCATTACATTAATTGAAATTGAACATTGTTATTACTATAAGTATTGAAACTGACTAGATTCTAAGGGAGATAGCAGAATTTTACCTGTTCAAGAACTTCCTCTGGATTTATTCCATCTTTCTGTTATTGCGAAAGGATGCATGAAAATATTACGAAAGTTTCAACGATTTTGTTTGAATTTGTATTACTTTGTGGGAATGTGTAGATTGTGAAAATCAGAATAAAATTGAACATTGGTACTCAAAGAATATTAATAAATATTAAAAAAAAAGAAGAAAATCTATACCTGGCTAAAAGGTTTTGAAACATGCTATCGCGTTGAAAGTAAAAATATTAATTAATCTCGTGTGTTTATGTTTAGATAACTTAAAAACAAAATTACCGTAGGCTGACCCAACATGCTTCTAGCTTTTCTTACACGATTCTTACAAGCGTCCAAATCCAATCTAGAATTAATTATTTTCGGTTAATGGATTACCGAATTAGTGATTAGTATTATATAGTAACATTACCGTTTCGTTTCTAAGAGATTTTTCTCTTTCATTATAGTCTTCATTTCTGTATCTAGGAATTTCCGTAATGGTTGTGTAAAACACATACCAGCTGAACCGATAAAATCTCGTTCAATTTGTCCTAATTTCTGTTCCCATTGTCCAATTTTAATTAATGCACTACCATAACCAGTACCAGGACCATAAACATTGCCAGCTTCAATCATATCCAAACCCAAATATTCTAAATTACTTAAACGTGATGGTCGTTGTTTTTCAATCTTTTCATAAATAAAATCTTCAATACGATTACCAGGATTTGGTATTAAAACAGCTTCTGTATCGCGTACAATTTTCTCGGTCCAATTTTTTGTATTTTCAGCACGTTCCCATAGATTTTCAAAATGGGCATCTAATTCAGTTTTCTCTGATGTACCCAATTTCTCTTCGGTCATCTAATATTTGTACGAAAACAAAATATTTTTGAATTTTAACATAACCTAGAAAACGGATAAACATTGTTTTTATTAATATCACCTGGACAACACGACTGATTGCCGCTCCTGCATCTTTTACGATTTTTTTCACGTTGAAATCCATTGCTGTATTAAATTTTAATAAATTCTGTTTAGAGAAAAAAATCGAATTATTACTGCATTGTATTGTATTGATCTCTTGACAATTTTGACATAATTAGCTACAGAAGTAAGACTTAGTATCAGTAATTTTTGTGTATTCAATTTAATTCTATGAATATAGACCATCACTAGAATAATTATAATCAATCAAGAGTTTATAATTTCGCAAACATTTCCGATATATTTCTATTAAATTGATAGAAATTTTGATTATTTGTCAATAAAAATTGATTGCGAGTTTCACTTCTAGGTTATAGATTGTAGACAAACATTATTTGAGCGCTTAATTCGAATTATAAATTATAATAAAACACAAATTTGAATCAAAGTTTATTTTACTTTTTGTAATAAAATTATTATTACATTTATTATTTGTATTTTGTAAATATCTACATCTTATATTTATAAACATACAAACAACAAAACAATTAATGGTACACACATCAAAAAAGACAAATCTGTACATTTGTGCGTTTTTACTCATAAACTTTATCCAATTTTTAAAGAAAAAAACCGTCTCTCTAATTTTTATTGTTGTTTTTTCTATAACACATTTATATATTGAATTTACCCTGACATCGAGAGGGCTTAAACAAACAAAATTAGTTTATATAAGTAAGCTGTACATAAATTATCATGTTGAAATCGATCTAATCGATCACCCACACAAAATAAATTAATTATCATCTATAACAATTATATTGCACTGGAAAACTAATACCAATCTGATCCATCTAAATTTTTAAATATGAATTAGATTGAAAACAATTCTAATTAAAGCACTTTAGGGGGAAATGTCTGAAAATAGTCAAATCCCTTTTATTTCAATCAATATTTTGCTTACAATTTTATTTAATGATTTTTGTATCAATTAATTTGAAAATCTCTAATTAATAATAAATCAGTCAAAGATTTAAGTACATTATGATTGCTATTGAGATTTTTTTTCTTCTAATAATTTAATATAAAGATGCTGCACTTCTAAATTTAATTATCTCTTTATAAATACAAGCTACCAAATTAACGGCCTCATTATATAATGGTGTTTTATATTTTTCCCGAAATTATTATAACAACACGAGGCTTATTCCTAGTAATCAGTCGCTTTACTTAATTATCATTTATAAATAATTTAGAAGCAAATTTTACTAATTTACAAATGATGGAATTAATCACATAAAATTAAGCAAATCACGTCTTTCTTGATAATATTAATAACAAATTATTAGTATTTGTTGATATAATAAGAAAAAATATCACTGAACTGCCTTCAAATAAACAATAAATAAATAATAAAGAGTAATTACAGCTGGGGACACATTAACAATAAAATATTTCAACTTATAAAAAAACAGGAAATTGTAGAATTTATATAAATTGACAATTTTTCTAATCAATAACTGATAATTATAATATATTAATTACATATTTTCAATAAGTAGTTATTTAATTTAATAAAGCTGCTTTTTTTTCGAATTTTAATCATTTCTATATAAAAATAATTAATGATTGTTGTTCCATTGAAATGAAAACAAATAGGTACAGTTTTAATTTGTTTGTCTGTTGTTATT
>JAZBGX010000963.1:11578-22757 GCA_037414775.1 Zonitis immaculata | reverse complement strand
GTTTCTTTAGTTCGTAAACAAATTTTGCTGTACTCATGATAGCCCACTGGAAACAACCTGGAGAACTCTTGTGGAATAATTCTCAAAACGTTTTACTTTCACAACCAAAAATTGTGAGACGATTACAGAGAACAGAAAATTGCATCTCGATCACTGCCACTGTCTCTAGACGTACACTAGTAATTTATAATGGAATAAGGATAGCGAAAACTTCGAAATAATTCGATCAAGTCTTGTCATGTCTCCTTCAAGGGTCATCATTTTGACGTGGCGAAGAGGCTTAGTACTCACAGGAGAAAAAATGATCTATAATTCCGGGGGCTTCAGGTCAATGGAGGTGATATTTCTATGGCTCTCATGTGCCACTTCAGAGGTTCAAAAAAAAACCATCCATCTCTTTTTTTCTTTGATAACTTCGTAGGGGTATAATGGAGAATAGGAAAACAAATTTTGATTGTAGCTCTGTAATTTCAACTGTTTTTGCTAAATGATTTTATGAAATATTCGTTCGGCAACTTTTTGAATGGACCATGTATTTCTAAGAATTCGACAAATAACCTCACCCGAAAAAGAAAAGAGTCCGATATGTCATGTCAAGCAATAATGGAAGAGAACAAATTGGAAAATTGAAACTAAAAGAAACAAAAGAAAATGAAAAATAATAAATTTAACGTGGAAGACTAGAGACGCGTCTGGTTTACGAAATTATATTGTGGTCAACATTTTTTTTCCCCCGACTTATTGAATGTTGTCAGAAAATAAGGACGAAACTATAATTCGTTTTTATTATTATATCGTATCTCTAGAGATTCTGCAAAAAATTCTTTAAGGATTTACTGAAGCCAATTGCAACGACCGCGACGTATAGAGAATCACAAATTATAATTGTAATGATCGTACTTTAAATAATACATATAGAGGTAAAAAATTTCTAATTTCGGCAATGGTGCATTGCGTTCCCTATGATGCCAGTCGTCGTAAACTAAGCGTTCCCTTATCGCATTAACTCCACCGACCGCCTAGGGGGTTCAACGTTCAAACTTCCATATTATTACTATATCTATATATATATACATATACATAAAGATATAGGTTTTTTCACCACTTCAGATATAGAGAGAATGTCGCCAATGTTTCGTTGTTGAATCACAACAGTAATGAGAGAGAAAGCGTCGAGACGACGACGACGTCGATGGGCTGCGTGCGTCTAACTGTATAGTAGTAGAGACTAAAAACCCATAAAACTTTATGGCCGAGAAACATCGACCCGTTGCTGGGGTAACGCGCACGTGTACAGTATGAAGTAAAAATTGGACGTCGTCGCACGTGTTTTCAGAAACGACGCCGGCATCTATACAGACTGTACAATGCCGGCCGATTGGCATGTACTGAATTTTGATGATCTCTGATAGTAGCTGGTGCCGAATGTAAAAACAATGTTTCGTTATATATATATATATATATATAAACCAACCAAAAAATTCCACACAGTACTAAGAATCATTTTTCTAAAATCGAATGTAAATAGTGAAATTTATAAATTTATCGGGCCTGATTTTAGGTCGTAATTCAGTTGAAATATTCTCGACTATTTACAGAATGTTTACAAGAATCTGTTTATTTGGATAGTTTATTGACATTAACTCACTTAAATATCAATTCAATTTTCTACTGGAAGCTTAAAAGCGAAACTATACGGGATAAATTAGAACCACAAACTTATAGAGAAACTCTTGATAGTTGGTTATACAGAAATGTATTTATTATAATAAATGTCCCATCGTTCGTTCTTTAAAAGGCCAATAACTTGAGATGCGATGTCTTGTCTATAATTGGGACTTTGAAATGCTAACTAACATCGATGATTGTAAAAATTCATGAGTGTAACAAACGTTAATTACCAGGAAGAAATACATGTGGTCCTTAATGAGCAGCATCTGTGCGTTTAGTTTTTTTTTTTTACCTATCCCATAAAAATTACCATCCCAGATATTTCTACTAGCCTCTCGAGTATCTTTTCATCTATATAAATTAAATTAGCAAAAACCAAACAACAAAGACTAACATATTCAATTTGTAGATCCTCTTGAGAATAAATTCCCATTCTGAAATATTCTAACGTTTATGTTGAAAAAGTGATGGTTCTCGAAATTTTGCTATACGGGGACAGATCCAAAAGTAACGATAATCGATATAAAACAATGTTTATATCTCTCCTAACAAATTGCCTCATCTCTACTCTTATAAATACAAGTTCCTTTTCAAACACAAAATCTTTATCATGACTATCCCAATTCCTACACCTCGTTATTGTCCTCAAATTTCTTGCTCATTAGCTACTCCTTAAGCCGAACGGAGATAAAAAAACAGGTGGTTAGGACTGAAGAATAGGATGGGTGCTCAAGTAATTCGAAACCTGCTCATCGAAAGGCAATTTGGGCTTTGTGTGCAGATACGCTGTCCAACTCGCAGTTTACCTTGCTATTATTTCCTTGATGACTTATCTCAATTTTCTTATTTGATCAGCGTAGTAAGGGCCTGTAAAAGTTTCTCTCATAACTACTCCTTCGAAATCACAAATAACGGACGTCATAACTTTTGATGTAGAGCTTGCGATCCTCTTTTTGCTCGGCAGTTAAGATTCTAAGAGCACCCAACGTGCGAATATGTGAAGTTCGTCGCTGCGGATCCTCTAAACACTGCCGTATGTTATCTTTGTGATCTCAGATAAGTGCTCGCATTTTTCGAATTTCTTCCCATTTCCAGCGTGGGTAGTCATCCTCCGCGATGCTTATCTTCTGTAGATGTTCAACCCAGCTCAAACTCCTAGCGCATTAACGTTCAAGTATAGACTATGGGAGGGTAATATGTAGTTCCAAAATATGACGGTCACTGTCCTATTTTTCTTTAGATTTTTTTGACTGTTGGAAGTATCTCATTATCATCACTTTTGGATTTGTCCTCGTAGAATCGATTAATAAAAGTCGTTGCTTCTATAGAGCTAAAATCGTTGTCGGTATAAATTAAACAAGTGGCTGTTGTATTTCAGAAAGTTCTGGCACTTATTACCAATAAAAAACAGTCCGAATATACGATAAAGCGCTACTACTACTATACTATACTCACTATCTGGCGAATATCAGCAGGCACGCGTTTTAAAACTTATCTCCACCTCCACCTCCTTAACAACCCTATCAAAACATTCCCCCTTCACCCTTAAAACCCATAAAGACGTCATGAATGAGATATTAATAAAATAAAAAATTTCAAAAAAATGATAAACAGGAAAGTAATATCCTGTTGGTTTATTTTTATTACTTTTTTTTTAAATATTTAAAAAATTTATTATAAAGACTACCATTTTATGAGTTATATTCACGACGTTTTAGGAATTTAAAATTATTCTATACATACAGAAGGGTCCGTCAGAGAGGCTTTCCTGGTCTTGTAACTCTGGCACTAGTGGATGTAAAAAGAAACGGACTTGTAATGTTTAGAGAATATTTTGACGTGAAAACGATTTCTCAAACTTTAGATCTTCGAGTGCATTTTTTCCCTCCATTAGAACCACAGTTCCTACAAGACTAGGAAAGCCTCTGGCGGACCATCCTGTATATGAGGGATATAGGTTTCACTCCAAAAATGTCAAGTTTTATCTGTTTTATAGAAAGACCTTTCGCATATATAAGTGGCCTTTGGCTATCTAGTTTAGCCATCGTTAACCTTTTTCTGCCAAATAAACACTTCTATTTTTCAGACTCTCCTGGATTTTCCGGATGAATGGTAAACTAAATTCTACAATAAATAGATTTATAGTCACAAGTTTCATTATAAATAAATAAAGGATTATACAGATGGTCCTTTGATGTTTGTTCAGAATTAAATGAGATATACACATAACTTTTAAGACTATATTATTGATAACAACACCTGGATGTTCTCAAATCAAATCAAACTATTCATACTTATTATTTTTTCTTTCTTTTGGTTTATACAAAATTTATTTAACGATATAATCAATGAACGACGACACCCTTACTTTTCGAATTGTTCTAATGTTACCCTCTCAATAGAGAGCCCCATTTAACAAGTCGGAAACCCTTACACACATACAACCCCTGAATCTATATATTTCTAATCCTTGACATTTATGGGCGCATTATAAGCAGACAATGTTCGAATTTGGAACATATATAGTGTACAGTTCTGGTATGATTCACCACTAAGACAAAAACAAAACAATAACAATAACAGATGCAATTCCGACAAGATAATAACAGAACAAACCGTGCAACTATTTGCACACAAATCTGGTGAGCACGGTGTAGTGATTGACTCATGCTCCCGAGTAAAAATAACCATGGCCTGTACATGGGCCACTGGCACTTTATTCGATCCGTACCCAGGTCCAAAATATCTTGCCAAGTCTGTACAGGGTTCGATTTTTAGTTAAAAAATATTTCAAACTGGCCAAACCGCAGAACTGAACAGAATTTGGCAAAATTGTATTGTATCTTATAATTGTTAGCCATTTTTTCGGGAAGGCTTATCTTCAACTTTGAACAAGCTTACCAAAGAGCTCGATGGACATTTGGCAATGAGCTTGGATCTGTAGGCTTTTTTTATTCAGCATGTTCATGACCAGTTGATGAAGAGGAAATGAAGAGCAACTGAAAAATCTTGTATCCGAACCACTTTTTCCCCAAAAAATTATGACGCAGTACCAAAAACTACTTCAAACAGTCACCACAACTGGCAAATAAAGTTACAGACGTAAAATTTTAACTGTAAGTGGCTAATGAACGGTATACTACGTGATATACATACCGCTTATAATCAGTCTTGGAACTTTTTGAATGAACTATGTATAATTATTACGTCCTATCCTCTGTATTATTATTAATGTAACTCAACTGTAAAGGGAACAACAACCGAGACGTACAAAACTTATTGGAACTATAACACAGTAGGGATGAAATGGAATGCAAACCGCCCCCCGGTTTTTTTTCACCACAGGGTGTTGATGTTGTTTCCTACAATTGAATCAAAACGAATCCAAGTATTTATAACAGTAATTTCCCCTATAAAGACTTTATTTATTTATTTTTTGCCTTTATCGAACTAATAATAATACAAATCATAAACTGACAACAATTAGCCTAATTTTATTAAAATTTGAGATTGAAATTTCTCGGTTATACATAAAGAGGGTTAAAGTTGAATAAATGAGGGCTATATTTATGGATGAGTCATATCAACAAATAGGGTGGTGATACTGTCGATTTTTCTTTTAAATAATTCTCTTTAGAATTTATTTTTTTACAGGTAAATTGTTAGCGAACATCTTGGTTCTAGGTTTATTTGAGTTTACAGTTCCTGTCGTCGCCTGTGTTGTTATCGTAGTTATTGCCTTCAACCACCTTTTGATATATGGAGGGTGGCCTTTCTATACATATATCCCCCGATCTGTTGTTGTGATGATTCCAGCTGTGCTTCTATAACAGTGGCGTAGTATTGTGTAGTATGCGATAGCTCGATGCTTTTACATTAATTAAACAAGAGAATTGATTCACATTTTCGTTTTTAGAATAATTAAAATAAAAATAAAAATCTTAATGAACTTGTCGACGTATGGAGGTGGTAATATTTTAATGATTAATTAAAAATTATTGGTTATTTTTTGTCGGATGTCGGATAGAGAATTTGTAGATTGGCCCCGCTTTATTATTAGTCCCATTAAATCATTTTCTTTAGGCCTCCTCCCGAACACGTCCTGTCTGTAATTTAATACGCCATTATAAGACGAGGTATCCATGTATTCTTCGGTATATAACTTTGAATAGAATAAAAAAAAAAACTAGAATCTCGATGAAAGAAATTTGAAACTTGTCTGGTAATATAATTAAAAATAACAATTTAGATGCAATTCTTGAAGGGAAAAAAACCCTTTTTGGAATTTTTATTCGATAGCGAAACTTCTGTCTATATCAAATCAAAAATAAAGGAATGTTTTCGAAACAATGACGACTGTTGCAATCAAAAGATTGAAGACTTGTGTCTGTGTACATTCAACTTTTGTTCAGTGCGGCTATACTTTGTTATGGTAAATTAGTTAAAAAAAAAAAAACTGGAATATTTTCGCGTCGACATCTACAATCTTACAACAATAGAGACGATTTCGTCCATCGGATTGTTTTGTGAAGCCAGTCGCTCAGGCCGGTTTTTGACCCTCCTACAACCGCAAGACTGTCTTCTGATTGACAATTTCACCAACAAAAAAAATATATATATACCTACACTTTTAGAATACTAAATAGTTCTATTCTAAATATAGAGCAGTGATTCCCAAAAATTTGTTTTAATTGATAAAACGTTGCCAAAAAAAAATACTAATTAATAATCTTCATTTCAGACAATGCGGTTTATTTCAAAGCACAGTGGTTGAGAATCACTGATCTAACGATAAATGTAATAAATCAACCACCTACACTTAATAAAGATTTCCGCTATACCTGACAAACAAAACTAATAATTCCAACAAGTCCTTGGGGGTAATTTCGGTAAAATTCAGCTTCGATAAAAATAATATGTTATACAACCTCATAATTTATAGGTCTATAACAGTAATATAGAAAGAGATAGGTAAGAAGAAGTTAAAAGTAAAAGGCAACACAACAACATCCACCTGCATTATTTTCCATAATATAGAGAATGTGTTGACGATAATTTCAAGAGAAACCTTTAGGGATGTGTAAAGATGAGCACAGAGCGAGCAGCACACACACATAACAACCAAATCATATAAAAACTACATATAATATTTACAATTTACTAGATATAACAAGTGTATCACGGTATTTCTTCTCGAAGTTGACGGCGACTTTGTGATTGTAGGTCCGTAGTTTGTTTCAGTCACTATATTAAAAAAAAAATTATCAACAAATGTCAAATTTTATTATACGTATGAACTAAGCAATGGCCGTACGTTCTCCAAATACGAGGATATATAGCGTGAAAATGGAACTATATAGTTTCTGTATATAGCAAAACTACCCCTACAAGTTCGTAATGATCCTATTAGTTACAATAATAACGAATAGGGATACAATTTTTTGAATATAATTCGGTATCATCGACTAATGATCATAAAAATAAAAATCGATCTTCCACAATTTTCCATTGTGTTAACTCTATCTATCTCACTTTTAAATATAAGAAATATTTGTCATCTCGTTATCAACAATCGTCGTTGACTTGAATATGCGATAAGGCAGACTCCATTTAATTATAGAATTCTTCTATATTTATAATTTTATTGTTGAATTCGAATACTCTCGTATACATGAACAAAAAAACAAAACGGTTTGTATGGCGGTTATTCAATGAGTGAACGACCGTCTTATGTTGTACTCTCTCTATATATATATTAGACAAAAGATAGGGCTCTTTTATTTTTATTTTTTCGAGGTTCTGCTTTGGTGAATCGACTTCCGGTTGAACATAAGAGAAGATTGCTTCCGATAGTTGCTATAGTACACGTATAGAGAGATGTGTGAATAGGAACAAGTACGTGCTTAAAGCTATCTCTATAGCTTGTAGTAAATAATTCATTAGAAATATGTTTATTATTATTATTGTTGTTGTGTTTTATTATTATTATTATTATTATCAACGTTAGAGAGTAGAGATTAAGATATGAGTTTGATATCATCTATAATAATAGATATATGTGTATATACAGGATGAGTTGAACATCGTAGACTTGAATTCAAGAGTGGATAGGGGATGAATTTCTGAGATGAAAAGTCCTGAGACACTATTACACCTAAACCATCGTTGATTAGTTATTAATTAAATGAAGTAACCAATGGGGGAGGCACATCAGCGAAATCAGAATCAATCGGGTAGCTAAACGCCCTACCATCGTAGAACGGGTCAATATGACAAGTGTTGGATCTCGGCCTCCACTCAACTAATCCCAAACGATTCTTATTCCGTCTCTGTGCTTTTCTCAGTGGCTTTTTTATTTAATTATTAACTAATTAATGGTGGGTCAAGTGCAATAATGCCACTCTCAGAATTTCATCCCCCTATCTACCGTTTAATTCAAGTCCACGACTTTCGACTCATCCTGTATATATTATAATATAATGGTAGAAATAACACTTGATGTGAGAGACACAGGTAGAACAGTAGAACCGCCCAAATACCAAGGAAATCATTGCAATGACTTTTGAAGAGCTTATAAATTGAGAGCAATTGCAATCCGTTATTGTATATTTCAGCTGAGTTCGAGTAGTTTGAAGAAATCAAACACGTTATTTGAATTCGAATAGGTAAAATTCCATGATCAAGAGGAAGAATTAGAAATTAGAATTGTCAGCTAAAAATTGTAGGAGAGTCCGGTCTCCATCCAAACTTCCAAACAACAAAAAACAAACGTATTTTCCATTTCAAACGAAGCACCCCAATATAATAATGGGTAAAAAAAAAGCAAAAACTTACTGTTGTAATAGTTAACGATTGTCTACCACGCGAGATTACTACCTTTTCAACTTGACATATTAACTTTCCATTTATATATGGTATATCCATAGTTGGAAGGACTACCTGTTAATCCACCTCTACATTACCGGATGCTGCCAAGGTGGGTGTAAGTTTGGAAGATCCTTGTTAATTTTCAAGCACAGTCATGTTATTATTCATTATGGTTACCTCATAAATTAGTGAACAAGTTTAGATCAACAAAAATAACGTTACTACATCCATGGTCAAGTCCGACAATTCTGAATAACCTATAACTTGTCTTTTTTTTTTAGAAACCGCCCCTTGAATATTTTTAACAAAATTATTATAGTAAGCCATGATATTATAAAACCTTCTCTGATAAAAACTATAATTTTATTTGATAATAAAAAAAAAATTTGAACATTAATAAAAATTCTAATTAATTCCTTTTATTAGGTGAATAACGTTATAAGCATCGGTGGTTCAGTGGTAGAATGCTCGCCTGCCACGCGGGCGGCCCGGGTTCGATTCCCGGCCGATGCAATTACTTTTTCTTTTATGTCGCTATAATTTTTTTTACTAAATTTCTATTATACCTAAATAGTAGCGAATTATTCTTTATGTTTCCGTTTGTGTTCATTAAATCTACAGGAAACGATTCATATAAAAAAACAATTTTTAGTATTTCCTCCTTGTTTTATTTTTTGTTTAATGGTAAAAATATCCGTCAACCATCTGATATAATTAACGTTTTTCATATAATCGAGAATGTGTTGACTTTACGACTATCCCATTAAAAAAAAACAACAAAAACCAGACGATCCTATCAGTTGAATCAAACGCCTTTCAGTAACTCTATTCTAACAGTACCATTGTTTTAAAATAATTTTCCATTCCAAAAAAAAAAAAAACCCTATGCATGGCGATTGTATAATTATGCTTTATAAGTTCTATTTATATTCCTGTATTTTTTTCTCTTTTAAATAATTATCTACTATTCGGTTAAGTTCAAAGTATTGCGTTATCTCTCTGAAAACGAAGCAATAATAATAATAAAACATATCATGTACAACATTTCGCTACCATCCATAACGTATAAAGATTGCGGCTATTGTTGATTAAATCCAACATGTTTTAGTTGTAAGACAACCGTTATTTATAAAATAAAAACAAAAACAAAAAAGATAACTTACATTGTATATTGAGAGATGCTGATGAACTGGTCATGGATCCACCATTAACCATATCCATTGCAATACAAGTGAATTGACCAGAATCTCGTTCACGATCAACACGTGTTATATAAAGATTAGTACCTTGTTGATAGCGTCGTGTAGTATTAGTAATCTTCGAACCTATATATTTTTTTTTTCAAACAAAAATTGAAATGTTCTCTCATTTATTTATTTTGTTTACCATTCAATTCCCAATAGGTGGTAATTCCAGATTCTGGTATCACTTCACATGGTAGTACCACCGATTGTCCTTGGATTACTTTTTGATCTTGTGGTGTTTTACTAAAATATGGGTCATCACTCGATTGGACATAATTACCAACTGCAACATAATTACATAATAATAATAAAATGAGTTTAACTATTATGATATTGTCTTCGATTATAACTCAATTCAATGGTAATGAAAGTGAATTGTTTCCATTAGAATGAATTGTTGACGATTTGAAAGGTATATGGCTTTGAATCGCGGACTGAATGTACCTACTATAGAAGGGTTGTGTTTATAACGTTCATAATGATCTTTTTGAACGAGACTATACTGGCATCCCTTTTCTGAAGTGCCACTAGAAATCTGTACCTATTATTATTCAACCATGAATTTTCTACAAACTCATCATTATAGCACTTGTTTTATCTTCAAAAATAGTAATCATACTTTTTCTGTAATACCAAGCGAACGAGTTGATTTATCGAACGATGTTTTTAGGTTATAATTATTCCCGCACATGTGCATGAAAATGACTTCTGTCTCTACATTCCAGCACACCAATAAATTATCGAAATTGATATAAATTTTACAGAAATGTGAAGAGTGGAAATGTAAAGTTTCGTTTCTTCTCAAATCCAACTTTCACCGTTGCTAATATTAGAAAATTTATTCGATACGGATGTACAAAAGTAGGAATCCTGATAGATTTGAGTAACAACACTTGTCTGAGGTATGGAACAGCCTTCCACAGTCTTAGAAACAAATCTTGACACTAGCATCTCACTATCATTGATAAGTGGTAGGCTCTTATCAAATTTATTAGTTGTTGTTTGCTCCAAAAGACTCAACCTTTTGTTATATTTTATTCTTTCTCTTTCACATACACATTCTGTTTCTCTCGTACAATTATCTTGTCGATCGTTACGCCATTTGTTCTAATGAGAAATTACCCCACTACTACAGACCTGTCTCGATGATTGTAAGCATCCCTAACTATGAAGACATGTATCGAAAAATAACTATAATTTTCTACGCCACTGGTTGTTATATCATGCGTGCATAATCAATACAATACAAGTTCATTCCTCATGGTCCGATCGCTCTATTCTTCTTTACCTCAGTTGGGTTCCTTAGTCAACAACAAATACAACCCTTAGAAAAACAACTGCCGAACAAACTATTTATAAATATATAGATATAGATAGAATAGTTGTTGTGCTATATG
>JAZBGX010000962.1:3307-22763 GCA_037414775.1 Zonitis immaculata | reverse complement strand
TCTAATGATAACTGTTATCACTATACCTTAAATATTCAAATAATCCCATCTCTATCTTTACTATATACGAGGGCTGATCCAAAAGTAATGAAAATCGTATAATCTTCACAAAAATTTAAAGAAATAGTTAACTTAGCTCGAGCCTCACTATTTTTACGAGTGAACCAATTATATTCAATTCACCCGCATCTCCTCCCACAGAAGTAAAGTTGCCACAGTCCAGCTTAGTAAGCGGTGCGTCACAAATTTTGCCGAGGGAAAGCACATTGTTCATTTGCATTTGGAATAGTTGCCCGCTGATGCAAGAAATTTGAGCTGAATAGAGCATATCCACAAAAGGCGAGCATCGCGATCGACAACCATCTACGTACCACAATGGCGAAAATGTGAGAAAAGCCGAGGATCTAGTTTTAGTCGATCAGGCACTTAGCTAAGGTTACAGGGTTCAGAGACATCACATGCACAAAGTGTCCGAACGTTGGGTACCCAGAATGTTAACCGACGAACCAAAAAGAAGAACAGTCGACACTTCGACACCCCAAGAGCAAATATTGAAGATTACTATGCTGATCAGGACAGACCTTTGACTCAATTTGTGACAACGGATGATACTTAGATCCATCAATTCGATTCAAGACTATAAATGACAATCGATGACTATGAAACAACCGTCGCCACCGACATCAAAGAAATTTGAAGTCTTAAGTACCGTTATTTGGAATCCCGAGCAGGAAAGAGATATTGTGAATTACTCGGAAAAAAAGCCACCATTTCAGATCAATTTCATTATTTGGCAATTGCAGGAAACCATGAAGAAAAAAGATCAGTCAAACTTCGAACTGGAGTGCTGTTTCATCAAACAACGTTGAAAAATAAATTATATTTTAGCTGATGAATATTGTATTTTCTATCGATTCTCATTACTTTCCAATCACCCCTTGTATACAGCTTTACACGCTATATTATTTTATTTTATTTCTTTAATTATCAATTTTCTTGCATACTTAACTTCTTCCAATGTGTATATATATATATTTACAGCCATAATTTAATTAACATGTTTTTAATTGCGTAAACGTTAACTTTGTTTTAATATTGTTTTAACAGTTTTAATGAAATCAACCCCCTATAGAGGGGTATATCTATAGCGATATGTTTTAATAACTCATACCAACTCCACCCAGAATATAGTTAACATTATACTACCAACAAACAAACAACTTGCAATAAAACATAAAATAAAATTTGGGGGATGTTTACAACCCCTTCAACATCAAAATCGAAGTATCGCAATCAATTTATTATTATTCATTTAAAAAAAAGACACACACACACAATTCAATTATTGGGCTTGATCAAATTTATTTTCTAAATAAAATAATGAATTTTTTTATGTGGTTTGTAATATTTTGGGGTTGTGAGATTTCCCGATTTTTTTTACTTCGCTATAAAGTGTTAATGTTAAAACGATTATTAGATACATGTTGAGTTAAAAGGACACACAAACTATAATGGTATGGATTATTGATGTGGAACGCCACTGGATTCCATAGGAGCACTGTAGGGGGTGCGTATATTACATCCAGTACATCCAACTATTCAATTTACTCATAAGTGAATTGTCATTTGTTTTTATCGTCACCAATAAGAGACTACGACTATATACCATATATTCTTATACATACATAGATGGACAATAAATATTCCGCATTTTTATTAGTTTATAATAATTTTCTAATAATAAATCAATTATATGCATAGACACAATTTTGTTTAATTCGTTTTATTATCCACTAACAACTTAATCGTCGTCAACAAATCACAATTACCAAACTTTTAACTAATCCGACTTTGATTGAAAGTTTTTAGTTGACACATGGATTATACCGAGGGGTTAGAGATAAGCAAACAATCGGATAACATTTTAATACAATTTCAAACGTTATATATTAGAATTGAAAATAAACAGCGTATTTAGGGGGTATTAGAAAATCGATTAATCTTAACTTCAAATTGATTAGATTCGAAATTTGAATAATTTGTTTTCTAGTCATTATTGATTCGTCACCAGATGGCACAAGTTGTACGGCTATAGAGATTAGTAATTGCTACTAGTTAATAGATGGCAGTTAGAAGGTGGATTGAATTTTATGTTGGTAGTAATTGTTAATTTGACATTGGTAGAATTGATTTTCGAAAAATGTCAAATGCTTGTTATGCGACAAGTTGAGCTTTATTGTGAGGATTTGCTTTTAATTATTAAAATAATTCGATAATTATTCAATTAATATATAAAGTGAATATCTTTTTTTTTATTGTAGAATTTAAGAGATTATTGAAATATTTTTCTAGATGTCTTCAAATACGAGTCCATCGCATTATACCGAAGATGCTTTCATCAACGATGCAAATTTCAAAGTTGAAATTAATCAGAAAATGAAAGTCCCCGATAAAATCAGTTTCAACACAGACAACTTGAATGGAAACAATCAAAATGGCTGGATTAAAGATAATATTAATATGCAAGTACCAGAACGGATTCTGGTTGTTGGACAACACCAACATATCGGTAATCATTTTAATCTAGTCGCTATTAAATCAAATCATAAACATCACCGTTTATTGATTGACTGATTTTGTAAAATTCCAGGCACAAGAGCACCACCACGCGAAATAATCTTCGATAATTCTATAATACAAACTGATCCTTATCCGGGTGATGTACGGGTAGCTACACCACCACGTACATTAACATTAGATAAATATCCGTTTCCTGGTTTAGAAGAATTAGAAGATCCTGAAATTGTCGATCAGCTACCATTTATAAAGAAAATGCAATCCAAACCCAATGATTCCGATCTAATTGATTTGTCACAAAGGGAATTATCACCGATACGTGGCGGTGATGGTGAGAAATTGACAACATCCGAAGAAATCTTACATTTACGTAGACAAATGGCGAAATTGAATCGTCGTGTTATGGCATTAGAAGTAGAAAATTTGAATCGTTCACAAAAAGAGAAGTTTCTAGTTGGTTTTGGTGTGGCATATATTCTATTAAAACTAATCATTTGGATGAATAGAGATTAAAATTCTAATGAATGGTGGTTTAGTTTTAAATGTTATATAATAGAGGTGTAAATCGATGGAAAAAATTCCTTTTTCTTTCTAGTTATTACAATTTTATTTCAGTTTGTATACACAACTATATATAAATAAATTATAAACTATTTAATCTAAATCCATATTTGGTGTTGCCATTTCCATATCCCGACATTTCGAATTCTGCAATTCCCGACGTATTTCCGGTGTTATTTGTTTATGTTCGTGCTTCTTCAACAATTCAAATAAATTCTCTTTTTGTTCACTAGATATATCCGATTTGTAACGTTGTACGAATGTTAATAAAGCTTGATGCCATAATACCGGTAATTCACGTTGATCGAAACGGAAACGTAAAAAATGGAAAACAACACCATCAATAACACGATATGGTAATGCATATTTCTTATCGAAAAATATACGTAAGAATATCGAATTGGCACCATTATAATCCATTTCGGCAATTTTCAATATTGCCGCCGATGATGGTAGAACTGGTATTGAATTTTTCGCAATTACCGAACCAACAATAATGGCTTCACGTAATGTACAATTACCACTTTCACATAATGGCAATAAAATACCTTTCATAAAAGCTTTCGGTTTATATAAGGCTTTACGTAAAGCTTGATATAAATGGAAATTTAAACGTTTAAATTCCAACAAATCATCTCGTATTCGTGGCAATAAAACTAAATAGAAAAATCGTTGGCATAGATTCTCTTTTAAGTTTGATGTAAATATTCTTGTAGCTTGATACATAGCAGCTGCTGACCAATCATTTGGATTTGTTAAATATAAAATTTGCTCCCAATTACGTAACGACGGTATAATTTTGAAACATTTCGGAATTTTACCGGTACGATATTGTTTCAATATGTTACCAACTGATTCATACATTTGTTTAACTTTTGGATCAATATCTTCTAATTGTAATAGATCGTTATCACTAAATTGCGTTTGTAATTCGGTTTGTTTTTCTGTTAATTTTTCCATAATTATATCAGCTAACATACGACGCGGTTTTGGATTATCGCACATAAATTTCTCTATAGCTCTCTCATCATCGGCATTTATTTCGATATTTTCATAAAACGCTTCATTCTCTAATCTCGCCTTCCTCAAATCAACTTCATCATCATCACTATCACTACCATCATTATCATCAAGTTTGGGTAATTTTGTTTGTTTTGGTTTTGTTTGATTTCCATCAGTTTCATTGTTTAATTCACGCAACTGTTCACGTGCTGTCGATAGAATTTTCCTCGATAAATTAGGATCAACATACTGTAAAAAAGAATAACTACATAATAGAATAATTGTTGATAGAAAAACAAAAATACAAATACCTGCTCATCGTCGTCTTTCCGTAAACGGATTTTATTACGATTTTTACTTTTTGCAAATTTTGTTTGTTCAATTTGTTGATCTAATGGCAATTTTTGAGCGACTTGTGATGGCTTTATTTTTTTAGTTTTACCCATTTTTTTTTATGAAAAATTACAAATTACACGTGTCGAAAATTAAAAAACAACATAACCTGCAATTATCAACTAGTATAATTACCAACAACATAAAACTAAGACACTAAAACTCTAAAAAGTAAAAAACTCTATGTCGACACAAAGACTATTGACTAAACGGTAGCGGCATTTATTACAGTATTGTAATAAAAGATCGTCAAATACAGTAATTTATACAATTATAAACCTTACTTAAATATTTGCATCTTAATATTATTTTCAAAAATTTATTATACACAAAGTTGCACTTCTGTTTATCACAGATATACCAACGTAAAGTGTTCTGTCAGTTTTCAATGAAATTCTAACGTAATTAATTGTTTTTGTTGTAATTATATAATAATTAATAGAAATAACTCAAATATTTGTTGAATTTTATTACAAATATGCATTGGCGGTGCTGTTTTGTCTGTGGCGTTAAAAGCACTAGCAAATCATCTGTAAGAGCATATCACAAGTATAATTAAATTAACAACAATAAATACAAATTGATTTGTTTTAACTAACAATTATCATTTGAAGGTTTCCAAAAGATGCATTTACACGTTCAGCATGGTTAAAGTTTTGTAACTTAAACGAAAATGATAAGGTCGATACAATATTTATATGTTCAGCACATTTTACATCTACAGACTATGTAAATGGTACAAATAATGTAAATCGTATAAATGGACCTTTACGATTGAAACGACAAGCGATTCCATCAATAAATATTGTTAAACGTACAAAAAAATCTAAAGAATCATCACTATCAGAACCGGATATAACGTCAATACAAATTGAACAGAGTTTTGTTGATGTTACATCAGAAGAAATTGTTGACGACTGTAAATTTCAAACGAAATCAAATGATCATTGTTATGTGAAAGAGGAAATGGAAAAATTGGAAACACCAGCCAAAGATCCGCTTGCACCAAACGATCAAGATCTCAAAGTGACTTATACAAATCGTCAAACATCAACAGTAAATAGTAAACGGAAATTTATTCTACCGAGATTTGCTGGTAATTTAACCGAAGATGATTTTTCAATACCGGAAGAAGCTCGTAGAAATTTCCATATATTAATGGACACAATTAATAAAAAAAATCGCATCATCAAAACTGTACAATTGAAAAATCGTATACTAGAAGAGAAAGTCGGTATGTTTGAAATGTTATTGTCGCAATTACAAAAAAACAATTGCATTACAAGTGAAGGTGAAGAATTGTTGTATAAACACTTAAATAGGAATAGAGTCTTAAATTGTTGATTGTTAAACAAATTATAGTTGATTTATTTTCTAATAATATTCGTATATTATTCAAGTCGATTGCAATTTAATTTTAGAGAATTCTTCACCCAACAATTTCATTACATCCGAATGTTTTAAATCGGACGTTCTAAATGTTGAATAATTCTCTTTAACAAATAATGCAAAACCTTTCGCTGGTTTCTTTGGTGTTGTTGGTACTGATTTAATTTCACCATTTTTCGTTGTTTTATTGATTAAAATTTCAAATTCACCACTACATAAACCACAACGTTTACGTTCAATATTCAACGATTTGGTATGCCTACCAAAACTACAAGAACACAATCAATAAATTTCTTTAAAAAAAATAATAAAGTAAATTGAACTGAATACTTACCTATAAGAGCATTGCTTGCATTTATATGTATATTTTGTATTTAATGCATAATTGTGACAAACTCGGATTGGTGGCAATTCAGGAAATGTTTTCATCGCTTTTTTAGCCCTAAATATTCCAAAAAATTAATAAAATAATAAATTTAAATAAATAATCCAAACCAATTCTTCCAGTATTGGCCATGACCGTTTGCTAAACGATTAACAATCCATGTAGCAGCATGGCACATTTCATGGATTAAAGTGTCTCTCAATCTATCAGCTGAATCAATAACTTTTGTTGATAATTCAATAACAACTTTACGTTCCGTTTCACCATTACGATGTGTAACTTGTTTACAACGGCAACGACCTGCTGTATTTATTAAACGACTGTTCCATTCAATTTTTGTCGTTTCGGATATTGCACATTCAAAAACTTGATTATTATATAATTTAAATAAACGATCAACTAGATCGTTCTTATGTTTTTTGAAATAATTACGAAATATACGTGCCGAACTATCGCATTTATCTGTCGGTATATTTTCTAAAAAATAATAATAATAATAAATAAATAGAATTGGTTTTATAAATATTAACTCACTTGATAATGATTCAAGGAAACTGTAAGGACCATTTGTTTTGTTTTGCTTTGGGGTTCGTACAACTGGCAACCAATCATCGTTACTTGATGATTTATCATCATCATTTTCAATAATATTTTGATCAACATCAATATCGTCGAAATTCAATTTTTTCGCTACTGTTGGTGATTTATGTAAATCACTACTTGAATCTGATTCGGAATCGCAAATTTTAGTCAAACTTTTTACCCATGGTGATGTTGTTAGTTTTTCATTAATACGATTCTCTTGTAATGTTCTTAATAAATTTGTTGATTTTATTAATTCATTATCCATATATGGATTTTTATGGGTTATTGATTTCTTTGTTTTTGGCTTCTTCTCCGAAACTGGTCTATTATTTTTATTATTATTATTATTTTCTTTATTTTTCAAATTTGTCATAATTTTTGTATCTGAAGATAGTAAAACTTTATCTTTATTCTTCCTCCAACTATCACCATATATGCTGTCTAATAAATTTTCAACATCTACATTCGATGGTGTCGATAAACATGGACTCAAGTCTTTCTTTTTTAATGGTGATTTCGTTACAGTCTCCTCAAGTTCTAGTTTAAAAGACTCACTTAAAGATTCAGTCTCATCATCAATCTTATCATTATTATTATTTTTAGTATGATTATTATTATTATTGTTATTGGAGCTTGCGACTAAACTATCTTCAATTATACCAGTTATTCGATTTTCATTATTTGATAATGTTTCAGTATCTGTTGCAGAAATATGTGATTTTTTTCGAAATAATTGATCAAATCTTGGTACATAATCATTTTGTGCCGTTGAATTCATAGCAATTCTACAACCGGGTTTTTTAAAACCAACATTACTACCACCACTTATTGTTGATAATTCACTAAATAAAGTTAATCTATTTGTTGTTGTTGTTGCTGCTGCATCATTTGTTTCAAATAACCATTTACATATTTCGATATTTTTCAATTTCATATCACAATTATTTTCATTAATTTTCCTTATATTCGATTCTCTTAAACTCAATCTATTATTTTTGATTGAATCACTACCAACTATATTATCATCACTATCACTATCGGGTATAATTGAAGGCATTGGATTAACAATTTCTGTATCTCCATTATCACTAATACTATTGCTACTAGAACTATCAATTATAATAATTTCTTTTTTTGTTGGTCGTAAATTCGGTAACGACGATCGTCTTAATGGTTTTTTCAATGCTAATATTGTTGGAGCTGAAATTCAATTATTCGTAATCGATAATTTTTATTTATTTATTTTTTTTTTTAATTAAAATTCTTACATTTCTTTATTCGTCTACATTTTTTAGTTATTTTCGGTGACATGGTACTTTTTAATTCAATTGTTGAATCCATTGCACAAACATATAATTATTAATAATTATTATAAAAATTAAAACATAAACAAATACGTATATTTGACAATAAAAACTGACGTTAAAAAATTCAAAACTTTCGAATAACGGTCATTAATAAGTATTGCCAATGTTAAGACTTAATAAAACTAGATTATAAATTCCACTATAATTTACTAACCACAGTAACCAGAAAGAAGTAAGAGCGCTGTTAGGAGACTATATGGAGTGTACTCTCAAAAATTGGGCCAAATGGAGAAGAGAAAGGTGAATTTGAGCTTCAAAAATATTTTATTGAAATTAAAATATCTCTCAACATTATTTTTTATATTTTATATTTTTCTAATCATTTCATTTATATAGATCTGGCAAGAAAAGGGAAAAATTCTATAAAAAAGTACGCAAAAGCTACAAGTGGAAGCCCCTAATTAAGTGTGGGTTTGAGTGCCCTAGAGGAAAGTGTGATTTCATTGGTGAGCCCCATAATAATAGAAGGGCACAATACTGTGGAGAAAAGTGCGGTAGAATTCGTAAGTACAAGCTCCTATTACAATTAAGATTACTTATGAAATAATTTTCATTTTCAGAACATAATTAACGATACTTTATGGGAAGCTCTCTGATGCCAATATCGAATCGTGGAAGTTAGTACAGTTTAGTACAGAGGAGACATCGCCGTTCTATAATATCACAAAATTAGATTCGATAACATCAACGGGGCCGTCAACATCAACTAATCCACCGACAACACCATCCAGGAAAGGGGTTAGAATATCGGCATCAGAACGGTACGCCAAAACAATCGAATGTACTCAAAAATTGGTTGAAATATCGGATGCCGATAAAACAATGCGGGAACAATATTATGAGAAAAAAATACAATTATATGAGAGACGGATGGTTGCAGAAGAGGAGATAATACGGTTGAAAGAAAGAGATGTTGCTGCGAAAGAAAAAAAATGCGATATTTTCGGTCCCTGTATCTGAAATTGACCACAAACAAGTTGGCATGGAACCCTAAGAGCACAGATTAACGAATAAGTGCTCTTAATTGCTCAACTGAAGTTTGCAATTGTTTACACTATTAATTGATTATTTAATATTGTTCATTGATAATAATTAGAATTACAAAACTTTTTGCGCATATTTTCGCTTTTTTTACGTTAAGGGGTGAACTTTTCTTCAAATTTGTCTTCCCAAAAAATTGTTTACTTTCTGCTCATCAAATTTGAATAAGTTTTTCTATGAATGATCTTTTGTTCATCATTAATCAATCGAAATGAAATTATTAAACATAAATAACAATTAAATGACGACGTCATGAGCACCATTATTATGTTAGCGCGGAATATTAATATTTTTCAGTGAATCATATATCAAAAAATTGCTCCTGAAATGCTCCACCAGAATCCAAAATTGCTCCACTCGAAAAATTATTAATTAATTAAATATTAGCCATTGAAAATACAAAACGTTTTTCCAAAATATCTCAAAAAATAATTGTTTCTCCAGAATGAATCTAGTACCAAAAAATTGTTACATTTTTGCTCTATAAGATTCAATATTTGATTATTCTTCAGCAATATAGAAAAGGATGGTGACGTCATTGAAGCGAAAAATAGTTAAGTGATCTGCAATGTTTATGTGTAAAGTTGCTTGCATACATATAAGGATCTAACAACACACAAAGCGCGCGCACACACACACACACATACATGGGTTTTATTTTCAGTTTAATTATCTTTTCTATCTTGCTGAAGAATAATTGAATATTAAATCTTACAGAGCAATAAAGGAGCAATTTTTTGATATTAGATTCATTTTGGAAAAGCAATAATTTTTTGAGATATTTTGGAAAAACGTTTTGTATTTTCAATGGCTAATATTTAATTAATTAATAATTTTTTGAGTGGAGCAATTTTAGATTCTGATGGAGCATTTCAGGAGCAATTTTTTGATATATAATTCATTGAAAAATATTAATATTCCGCGCCAACTTAATAATTATTAAAAGTATTATAACCGATCGGATTTTCTTGCTATTCAACTCACAACTCATACAAGTGTTTATGTCTTCCTATTGCTCTAACAATAAGACGGCCGGTATTGATTACAATTACATTTATCGTATAAACACAATTATACATCGATAAATTCACTAGATTCCAGTGGCTCTAAAAATCTAGATTAAAATTTCTACCTCTATTTTTTTGGGAACGGAGCAATATCGACCATCAAAGTATTATCAAAAATTGCTCGATTTTTGGGGCCCACTACATGGTTTAAATAGTGTCAGCCAATTTGATTACTATACCTGTATACCTGTATATCTTGGTCGACCTCGCTATTACTACGAAAATGAAATTTGCTTTAAATCGATGGGTATACCTTATCTGTCAACACCTCCAGATCTGTCATATGCGTGAAGAATTTTCATGTATTATATATTTTGCAATTTTTTTTCTATCTCTAAATAGTTGTTTCTTAGGTTCTTTTTCTTTCTTTAAGGATGAGAATGGAAATCCTGGAATTTTTAAGGTACAGAATATAAATATTAAAAAAAAAAAAATCTGGTGTATTTTATAACATATAAATAATATTAAGAAATAACCAACAATCATAAAGAACCCTGCACACTTAATAAAAATTGTCTAAAATACGTATATAAAAAATACGTCTTTTTTTCGTTAAGTAAATATAGCGGAAAAACCTATTTAAATTGCAACAATTGTATATATTAATCATAATTTCTTCTTGTTTTTTAGAAATTGTGTTTTTCAGTCGAATACGATGAATCACAGTAGTTGATCAGATCCAAAAAAAAGCTAAATTCACAATATCCCCCTAATAATAATAATAATACCTAATAATAACTATAGTAAGTAGTAATGAAAGTATAAAACTAGCTAGACGGTATTTATTGTTTTTCAAACTCGAATATCGCCATTATTGATTTTATCATAGATCTCTTTCGTAACTAATTCATAAGTACTTGTATTTGTATTTAAATAATAGATATTATCTGGAATGATATTTGGATTGAAGCCGTCTTTTTGTAAATCATTCTTTTTCAATTTATAGGTACCAGTTAGATCGAGTTTATTTAATAAACGTATAAATATTGGTCTAGCATATGATGGTAATACTTTTTTAACATCTTCAGCTAATTTATTTAAATTAATTGTATTATTAGGATCATAAATAGCTGCCATACCGGCACGACCTTCTTGGCCACGTATTTCAACACCATAAACAACAACATCTTTATATGATATTAAATTACTTAAAATTGCTTCAACTTCTGATGTTGATACATTTTCACCTTTCCAACGATACGTATCACCAGTACGATCTTTAAAATATAAATAACCAAATTCATCAGCTATTAATAAATCACCAGATAGAAAAGCTTTATCGCCCATATGGAAAACATTATGTACAATTTTCTTTTTCGACGCCTCTTCATCAACATAACCTAAGAAAGCTCTTGATGGATTATTTGGTATAATTTTACCAATAAATACACCAGGCTCGTTGGGTTTACATAATATACATAGACCGCGTGCATCACGTACCGGCTCACCGGTTTGTGGATCAACTTTTATTATTGATATTGGATAGACTTGTGGTATTATACGTGAAACAAAACCAATAGCACCAACTGTATTATCAACATTAACTATAAACAAACAGAAATAATTAATTGATCTATTAGAAAAATTGATTTATACCGATATTAGCATTTCCTTCGGTAGCACCATAAAATTCGGCAACTTTCGGTATATTGAAACGTTCAACAAATTCCGGCCATATTTGCGGTCGTAAACCATTACCATAAATCATACGTATTTTATGTTGTTTATCATTATTTGATGGTGGTACAGCTAATATATATCGACACATTTCGCCAATATATTGGGCAATTGTACAATTATATTTCAAACAATCTGTAAAATATGAACTAGCCGAGAATTTTCTACGTAAAACAACAGTTGAACCGAATATTATCATTTG
Source organism: Zonitis immaculata (assembly GCA_037414775.1). Taxonomy (NCBI): domain Eukaryota; kingdom Metazoa; phylum Arthropoda; class Insecta; order Coleoptera; family Meloidae; genus Zonitis; species Zonitis immaculata. The sequence continues at coordinate 10,517 of JAZBGX010000962.1, read as the reverse complement.
ACCAATTGTCATACAACCACCAGCTGTATGATAGAGTGGTAATGGTGTATAAAATCGATCAGAATTTTTGAAGCCACATAACCAATGCATTGCTGCTGCTATAAATACATATCTAAAATAAAAACAATTCTATATATTAAGTGTTCAATTGGCTCAACTTGTAAATTACCTAGAATTACTAATAACAGCTGCTTTGGGTAGTCCAGTTGTACCTGACGTATAAATATACAAAACATGATCATGATGGCCGGCTTTGTCTGTAATTTGTGGCGGTGATGATGGTGCATCTTTTATCAAATTATCTAAATTTTGAAAACGTTGATCACTAACACCAACCGTTTTATTACAATTCAATTGATATAATGCAACTTTCGATTCGATCTGATCCAAAATTTCAACAATAGCTGTAAATTAAAAATTAAAAAAAGTTCAATATTGTTGAAAAAAATATTTATCATTTTTGTTTTTTACCATCCGATAATTCTCCACCAAATATTACAGCTTGACTTTTTCCGATATTAATTGAATGTATTAATGATATTAAACGTTGATTTGTATTAATTAATGGTATAATAATACCTAGTTTTGATAAACCTAACCATGTTGCCACAAATTCCGGTTTATTCTCACAAAACAATGCAACTTTATCACCTTTTTTATAGCCGTGACTTTTGAAAATATTTGCTATTTTATTACTATATTCCTCTACCTAAAACAATAATATTAATTTGATAATATAAATTCTATTATTGTATGATTTATAATTTTAAATACTTGAATGAAATCCCATTCTTGATCTTCGAAAATTAAACAAGGCTTATGTGGGTGTTTTTTACAATTTTGTTGGAATAAGTCGGATAATGTGAGATTTTTACGATTTAACGAATATACTTGTATTAGAAGACGAGCATAACCAGCGAGAGCACTGAAAATAATAATATTTATCTTGAAAATTATGTGGAATACATAAAAGTATGTAATTTAAATAAACACACGTATTAATAAAACAATTAAAAAAAATGCAACAATTAACAATAAGCGTTAATTAAGTTAGAAAAATAGTTTTGCAATATATTTAGTATTAAAGTCCATTTATGATTAGCAATGATAATATATTCTAAATTACCATACAACAGAAAATAATGACTATACAAATTAGTTCAAATTTGGAAGAAGAAAAATAAAACTACCTCAAATCTCTGGGTGCTGTTCTTAAGGCCACATAAAACCATCTCCATTTACCAGTTGCTAACCATGCAACAAATACAACCAAAATTAATTGTATAAAAAATTTCAATCCCAAAAAATACCATACAACCGCACCAAAACCAATTAAAATTGATAATAAACTAAACATAATTGCTAAACGTTTAAATAGAACACGCAGTGGTCGCCGTTTATTCCGGAACGTTGTACCTATTTTAATAATATTGTCTTGTTGTTGTTGTTGGTGTTTATTATTCTTTTCTTCAATATTATTATTGATATTCACCTTGAAGCTTTCGAAATCAACTGACTTGTGTGAATTTTGTTTGATTCCATCAACCTGTAATAATATTGTTGGTATTGGGGAAACGATTAGATTAGAATTAGGTTACTTGAATAAGTGAGGTTAAGATTATTTGAATATTTTTTAGCGGCATCTATTCGTAAATTAATGAATCGTTATTGTATAGTCGCCTGTTTTTTTGCTGCCATCTAGCAGAATTAATTTGAATTATTTTCAAATTCAAAAAAATTTTCTTAATTAATTCAAAAGAAAAAAGAAAAAACAACGAACTTAATGAGGGAGCAATTAATTTATAAAAGTATAAATTGGAATCTGGCAATCTATTAATTATATTCACGTTGAAAAAAACTGTTATTCCACTAACATAGAAAACCATAAAAATAGCATTAATAACTGTCTGATGGCATCATTTCTTGAGATGGTAAAATAATCGTGAATATATTTGTGAAATTTCGTTGTAAATCCAATATATAATGATTAAACTGTGTAGTTTTAGAATTTAACCATTATAAGTGATAAAAATAATCAAGATTTATAAATAGAAATAATAATTGTACGTACTTCACCATCATTGGAATAGTCAGATTCCATTTTCTTAACTATTGAGAAAATATACTTGTTACGAAATCAACACAATTCTAAACATGCTATTGTTTATTAACACAAGGGATTAGAGAATCGAAACAATTGTTTTTTTTTTTTAAATTGAATAAATAAAAACAAAAACATCAATTGCACAATTTTATGTCTACAATCAATATAGTTAAAACATAAAATGGAAAGACACAAATAGGTAGGTACTTTCTATTTAATATACCCCTCCATAATAATAATTAACTAATAGACTTCAAACTATAAACAACGGTTTTTTTTTATTATTATTTACTCCTTTTTTTTAAATTCAATTAGATTTCGAATAATAATAATTATGATTATTTTAAAAAATACAATAAATGTAGAAAAATTGAAGAGAAAGTATAAATTCTTCGTATGTTCTCGACATACATATATAGAATCTGAATTTTATTATAAATTATAACGAAAACAACGTCGTTGAACTTTTGTTTTCAACTTATATCGAGTTAAAAAAACTTATAATTGATGTGGTTATTAAATACAAAAGAAATTAACATTTATAATATAAAATGGTTATAATTTTAGAATATTTAATTAAGTTCTACTACTAACATTTGTCATTTAATTATTTAATTTGACATTGGTCTGTCGATAAATGTTTATCGAATAAAATTTCCTTTGAATGAGCTTCCGATTTCAATAGAAATAATTCCATTATTTTGTCTAATTTTTATCAATATATATATGATTATATTGTCATTGTCATCATCGTTATTATCATTCTAGATGAAATAAAATCGCTCGTTTCAAGGCTAACAACGAAATTCCAAAGCCCCTTTGAATATATTTAACTGTATATTATTGTGTTGATTGATTAACATTTTTTTATTACGATATTTTATTGTTTTAGTTGAATTTTCATTCAATAATTATTGGGAAATATGAATATTCATCATAAGAATTATGTGACAATTAAGAGGCACTCAATTTTTTGTCCCCACAATAACAATTTTTAGATTTACGTAAATTAGTAGATTCTTTTTATAAAAATACGTAATAACAACTAATGATAATAATAATAATAATAATAATAAATAGAACTGTTGGTATATACTTACGTTTTTCTACATAAAAACCGACAACACAGAAATATTATATAACTGAATAGAAATAATGGAAACTGAATAAGTTTAGAATTGTCCTTGATTTCCACTAAATGCTCTTCAATTTGGTAATTTCGTGGAAAGTAAACGGGGGATTTTTACCTACAAGACGATCAAACTCGTTTTCTAAACTGGTTATTTAATTGAAATTTCCAATTTTTGTTTATCTTAATCGTCTCAAATAGGTATTTACAACCGAATAATTAGGGTTTGTTGAGGAAATTTTAGTCATTTATAATAAAACTTTTGATTTTTGCCAAAAAAAATTGAAATTTAAATACTTAAACTAGGCAACACACAGCACACATAGTAATAGAGCTGCCATCTATTATTTTTCGATACAACCAATTTCGGTTTAATTTAAATGTTTTATTGATTCAATTCTAATCATAATAATTATTTGTTTTAATTTTTATCAAAAACTAATGCGTCCATTAACCCAAATTTATCATTTCCTAATATAATTTTAACTATCCACAATGACAATGTTGAAATTTTGTTTAGTAATAATTTTTATAATTATCCCCGTTAAAAGGTAAAAGATTATAATTATGGTAATTAGTTGCAAAACACATTTTTGTTTCAGTTCTTTATATTTAGAGGATTTCAATTCGATAACAACAACGTCAACAACATTAAATAAATGGCAAGAATATTCAGATACAGTCAAAGGTGTTGGTAAATCGAAAGCTACATTAGCATTACATAAATCACCATTATTTCAACGTGCAATTCTATTTACATTGTTATTACCGCAACAATGTGGTGCTGGTTTTGCTGGTATAAAAAAATCAATTGATTTGAACGCGAATCAATATAAAACAATTAATATACAATTACGTTCAAATGGACAATTCAATCAATATAAATTTATTTTACAACAATCCAATTCGAATTTATCATTTTGCCATTATTTCGAGGTGAACAACAATTGAATTAACAATAAATTGAAATAATAAATAATCAATTTTTAAGGCACCAAAAGAATTTGACGTAATTAAATTGGATTTGGATAGTTTTTATGGATATTCGGAAGGTGTTTTAGTTGAAAATCCGAAAATTTCTATACAAAAAGATAAAATTATTTCAATGGGTCTACAAGCATTTGCTGGTAAATATTTAGCAATCAAGCAATCTGGTGTTGGCAGCTTGGAAATAGATTGGATCAAAATTGAATAATTATCAAAATAGAGAGCTACAATTAATACATATTACATTACTGGAAGCGTCTAATGCTACGTATTTATATAATATTTTTACAAAAATATCAATTATTTCAAATAATTATTTAGATCGGTAATTATCATTGTATCAATATTACTGGAGAAACATTTTTATTATAAATATAATTACCAAATATTGATAAAAATTATAATCTTTTATTGTTAGGCAACACATAGTACACTAACTGTTGTATATTTTAATAATATAGGCAACTAATAAATCATTCGATCCGGGGTTGTTTCATTCTAAAAAAATTATTTTCAATTTAATAATAAATCATTTGAGTATTTTAATTAAAATATTAATAATAATCATATTAGGTATGATTTTAGTGTTTGTCTAATAATTTCTAAAGCTAAAATTGCCAAAATTCCTTTATATTCTCCAATGTCTGTTGTTGTTGTGTGTTATTGTTGTTGTTCTATTTTCTGGGAGGGTGCAAGATTGCATTGTTGACGATGATGGATGCGCCCGTCTGACACCCTGAGAACTCTCTAGCAGCATCTCTTGTTTCTAGGTCGAGCTCCCCCCCAACCATACCATTGTTAAATCCAACAATATATAAGATTTTTGTGTTGTTTCATTATTATTTTTGTTTAAAATTAAAATAGAAATAAATCTCCTATTAATATTGTTAATTTTATTATTTTAGTTAACGGAAAAATTATTTACGAAGAGATAACCGTTATTATAATACAACCACTTGAGAAATTGACCCTTCTATTAAAATAAATTTAGTGTAACATTATAATACGGTCATTTTAAATTTATAAGTTGTTAAAGCAACCCCCTTTTTCTCTTATACTATATATTTTTTTCATTAATATTATTTATTATATAAAAAGAAAATTGTACAAATTTCGTAGGCTGTCCTATAAGAGGTATGGCATACCAACCCTTATATTCAAATTGTAATTTAAACCCCCCCTATATATATATAATATGTATATGTAACATTTATTTTTTAATAATATTTAAATCATGTAAATGTCCAGTTTGATGATTAAAGGGTTGTTGACCATTACCGTATACTCAAAAAAAAATCAGGTATATTCATATATAATACGAATAACAATAACAAAATAGCATGTGCCGTGGCGTGTATATTTCTACCCCGTTTTCACCTTTTGAACCCTGATCTACCACACACTTCCTACAATTGCCAGGGTGAATACTCATCCTTCTTCTTATTCTTATTATTATTATTATTATTATTTGTTGTTGTATATATTTATTTTTTAACGCTTATTTAATGGAATTTCTGTATAAAAAAATTTGCACCCTTAAATATTTAACTGCAGCATATCAATTTTTTAGCAATAAATCCGTTATTTATTAATAAAATGGGGTAGGAAATAAAATCAAAAAAAAAATCGAAAAATCAAAGAATGGTACCTGGTCAATCGGAAGTGTCCAACTTTGATTTGATTAGGGTTTTTTTGTTTGTATTTTAAATATAACAAATATACTTGTATACGTATAGTATAGTATAGAGGAAGAGTGGACTTTGTTGTTTGATAGGGGAATTGTTCGATTTTAACAATAACCCTTCTCAAGATGTTCCTAATTCAGTTTTTTTGAATATTAATTCCGGTATTGTGTCCACTCTGTAGATATGGTCAAATTTCCCATGTGAAAAATAACAATTGATATATGGCAATAAGGAAATGAAGAAAATCGATCTAATAATTGTAAGACTTTTTTTTTTTGGTTATATATTAAATTGTCCTTTGCAAGACTCGCTTATTTTGGTCAAGGGTCATTTATCAACAACAACTTTACCCGCGTAATCCTACATGAATAGCGAAATTATACTTGACTATATAAGGTCTTTATTAAAATGTCGTTATATAATAATAAAAATGTAGACATGGGGATATTATTTATTTATTAAATTGCTTAAAAATTAAAATATTGTTAGGTGTTTTTATGTGATAAACTGAAAAATAAAAGAATAGCAGGTGAATGGATCATATTACAATTATAAAATTTTATTTTATGGAAACTGCACTGTATGTGTCTGTGTGTGTTATATTCAGTTCATCTCACCCCTTAAACCAAGGGGTGCAATAATGATAGATAACCGTACCTGACATTTTGTAGATTTTGTTATTTGAGGGGATGCTATGAGAAAATTCGAGAGATTCTCACTGAATCCTATATCTATATATAGATAGACCATTGTACCATTATTACTATTATTGTTATATTGTTAATCGAGTATATTTGTCGTTTTTCGAAATAAAGTTCGTTATATTGATGATTTTTTTTCTTTTTATATGTTCGTTATTCGGGATAGGCTAAATTAATAAATTAAAAAAAAAAAAAAAAAATGCCAGACATGATGCAACGTGATCTAAGGTCATTTTCGATGTGCATTAGACTTGTGTGCATTGCCAAGGACGCCTACTATATTGCCAAAAAAAAAATAAACTGATTTATCAACCCAAAAATGTACGCAAAAATAACAAAAAAATCGAATCCATTCTATTATTAGGACATATTTCACCAATAACCTCCAAATATTTATTTTGTTTCTAATTTTTCAACAAAAGATTTCTAAGAGGATAGAGAGGTCATTCAAATTATCTGTGTGATAGTCCCAAGGATTGATTATTTATTCTACAACAAAAAAAATTAATCCAATTTCAATAAAGTGGAATTGTTTCAGAAATTTTAAGCAATTTTTTTCGCCATCATTTTGAACTTTACTGTGTGTTATAATAATAATAATAAT